>LBNU01012081.1:5111-47863 GCA_014162995.1 Artemisia annua
TATATATATATATATATATATATATATATATATATATATATATAGTGTAGCATTCAATGCAGAACCACTTTTTTGTACAGAACTTTACAGAACCAACTAAAATGAATTTGGGCCATTGGATAAACTTGATCAATGGTCAAAATGATGTGTTGCACAATTGTAATAAAATACACCTTTAGATATTACCTTTTAGATACTGGAAGGGTAATATAGGAATATCATCTAATTTATTTTTTAAAACCGTCATTTATTAGGGGGATTAGGTCAAAGGAAAAAAGAAACCACTCACACAATCTCTCCTCCCACAGCCTCCAAAATCGGATCTGACCAAATAATCATCTGTCACAAGCATAAAAACATCACAATAATCTCGATCCCGTTTATGGCCGATTAAAAGTTTGATTTTGATAAGGTAACCAAATTGTTTTTATTTTGTATTTAATTGGAAGTTAATTTATTTTGTTTACAGTGAGTTTCTCGATCTGGTGTTTGATCATTCGATTAATTTCATGAAAAATGTCAGGTACCAAAACTGATTTGGCATGGTTCTTTGTTAATACTATTGTTTTTGCTTTTTTTTTGTGTGTGTTAGTATAATCGTGGTTCTCCAAATAAATGTTGTTTAATCGTGGGTTCTTAATGGGTAATAGCTTATTCTGATTTCATATGGCTTCTTTAGTTATATGGATATCATTAATTCTTGTTTTTACTCTCTCTTTTTTCTTTTTGTGTTTTTTTTTTTTTTTTTTTTTTTTTTTTTTTTGTTTTTTTTTTTNTTCGGTTTCTTTTTTATAGTTTAGGTAGTATGCAAACATCATGTTATCTTTTATTTTATTTTTTTCACCTACTGAAACATCTATAGAAGGGTGCATATGTGTTATGGCGGGATAAAAAGTTGGTATATAATTAAGGAACATGGTATGCATGTATGTTTTAAAATGTGCATAAGTGTTTAGATCGTGCTTGCTATTGTTTTTAATAAAAAAATAACAATTGTTTGTAATTGCAGGTATTAAACATGCTTGATAGAGATGAAGACCATGAGTGACACCGCAAACATACATGTTTTTGTAATGCGTGCATATATATTCTTGGAAGATGTGCACATATGTTCAAATGAATTGGACGAGAAAGGCGTGCACAAAGTGTTGATCATGATAAAGATGTCAAGACACAAGTGTATAATGAGATACGGAAGAGTGCACACATGTTTTTGGAAGAGTGCACACATGTTTTGATAAAGTCCACATCTATATTTACCACGATACATTTGTATTTGAATTGTGTTCCATTTGATATCAACTTTTGTGTATACTATTTATCTTTTTGGTTGGTTATAAGTTTAGAGGTTACATGTATATTTTTATGTTTTTAGTTATAAATTTCGAAAATAAAATAATGTACATAGAAACATATGTGCAATTTACCATTTCAAGCAAACAAGTTTGATATTTAAACAATTGTACTTTAAAAAAACATATGTAAATTTACAATATTTAAAAAAAGGACACATATGCACCTCAATTTTTCAACATGCATGAAAAAAAACGGAAAGGACTTTAAAAATGTTTTTTATTTAAAAAAAATCAAAATAAATTAAATATGTATTTTTACTATTATGCCTTTTTGAATTAAATAAAAGGATTTAATAATACTAAATTTTCATTGGTCCAAAGTGGTTCTGTAAAGTTCTGTACAAAATAATAGTTCTGCATTGAACATGACCCTATAAANTAGGCTCATCCTACTTACTCATCGTGACGGTCCCAAGTCTTGTAGCAAGCAAGAATATTTCTTCCTTGGAGCACAAAACTTTAGATATGAAGGGTTTACCATTTTATAGAAGAAAACTAAAATTGGATCTAAGAAATTATCGACCCAATTTTTTTTGAAACGACGGAACTATATTAAAAGACTAGCAAGAAGCTAGAAGGAACAATTACAAGATTGAATTCAGAGTTACATGGGTCACTAAACCAGTCTAGCCAACTAAAAGAAATGTTTTTACTTCTACTTGAGATCTAATTAAACGTCGAAAGCTTTACTAGCTTAGAATGAGATCTTTTTTAGGCGGCTTAAGATTAAAAAGGACCTTATTCCTATAGTTCCAAAGGGACCACATGGTTGTGTTGACTGTAACATCAAAGAAGCTCTTCAGGCGTTTCTCCAAAGGTGCTCGATCGGCCAAGGAAAAGGTATCCTCAAGAACACAGACTTGAGAATTTGAAAGCTTCCACCAAGCAGGGGCGGAGCCAGGATTTGAAGTTAAGGGGGGCCGGAATTAACATATAAATAACCCTCGAAGAATGAATCTATAGTTCTTTTAACCCACGATTCAATTTAACACTACAATAATTAGGATCTAAGCTAACTTAGAAAGAATAATTTGACAAGTAAATTTATTTTAATTTTGTACTTGTGTCTGATTGGTTAAGTTATTCAAAATTTCAATAGAAATAAGGGGGCTTGTTACAAATATTATTAAGAAATAAGCTTATGGGCTATATAACTAATGAATAAAGTGCATTGATTAGGGGTGGCTCAGCACCCGCTAGTCACCCTACTAGCTCCGCCCCTGCCACCAAGTAAAAACGTCTTTCCATACGGATTGGGCAACTGGCCATAGAGGACCAAGATTGAGAGCTCATGCTATAAGTGTCGGTATACTTACGTTTTTGTTGAAAAAAAAAAGTTTATTATTGTAAAACTGCGAAATATATTACCTCTCAAACATGTGAAACATATAACTTCTAGAACCAATAAATTTTATAGTATTGAGATTTTTTTGACACTTACTATATATGAAGAAAAAAAAAAGCTTGTGTTACGTACAAAAGATGCACCCGATCTTTCGTGACACTTTATATAATTTTTTGCTGACGGCATATTTACTTGCACTCGCTATTTCTTTTTGTGCAGGTGAAACGGTTGAACAACTAACTTGACAATTCGAAAAATGTCAGCAAATTGAGATGTTTCCCTAAAGCAAGGAGCACATGCCCCGAATAAAATACTATGTAATCTTTCAGTCAATTGTGAATTCATGTTGTATTAAACTATTAATTAAACTCTTTAAAAAATGAAAGAATATTCCAAAATAGGGGAACTACAAAGAATTACAATTTTGTGCATAAGGTGGTAGAAGAGCTAGTTTTGAGACTTGGGAGAAATCTTTATAGGCATCCCTTTGGAAGGAAACGGTAGCGGGTCCATGAAGATTGGCTCATCGGGGTGTACTAGCGACCAGTTATATTGTGTCACAACATAATGCACCAGTACAAGAATGTTGAGTTTTGCCAGTTGGTACCCTGCACAAAGTCTTGGCCCTCCACCAAATGGTATAAAAGAGTAAGCCTGAACCGGATCTGCAAATCTACTCGGGTTGAAACTCATTGGATCGGGAAAGTGCTTTTCGTCATAATGTGTTCCGTATGTTGTCCAAAGCACCTTCCAGTCTTTAGGAATAGTAATTCCTTCAAATTGAATGTCGGTGGTGGCTTTTCTGAAGGATCCGAATATGGGAGGGCAGAGCCGCATAGTCTCACGAGCTACTTNTGAAACTCATTGGATCGGGAAAGTGCTTTTCGTCATAATGTGTTCCGTATGTTGTCCAAAGCACCTTCCAGTCTTTAGGAATAGTAATTCCTTCAAATTGAATGTCGGTGGTGGCTTTTCTGAAGGATCCGAATATGGGAGGGCAGAGCCGCATAGTCTCACGAGCTACTTGCCATGTATACTCCATTTTCTTCACATCTTCAAACGTCAATGCTTCACCTGACCTTTTACTGCTTGCAATTTTTTCATGCTCTTTTAGTAAACGGGAGTAACAATCTGGGTGGTTTGCGAGCATCTTAAACGTCATTGTAATAGCATAAGAAGTTGTATCATGAGCTGCAAACACCAGCAAAACGATGTTATCAACAACTTCTTCTTCCGTAATCTCTCCTCTGATCAAAGCAGCAACCAACTTAGAAAATAGCATGCCATCTTCTTCATCTTTTCCACCTTCCATGACCTCCTTTTTCCTTCTGACTTCAACAATCAATACCTTCTCTATTTCCGCTCTTGCTTTCTTAGCCCTTGAGAATTTAGTCCCTGGGAAATTAATAGGAGGAGACAGAACACCTTCCAAGACACGCTCGAAAACTCCAAACATCTTCTCTGGTTTGAGTCCAATCCCAAACAAGCATTCAAGCACAATAGTAAAAGTAAGGATCTTGGTCGACCGATATAGGCTGATCTCTTCACGATTTTTCCAGTTTTTCTCCATGTGTTTCTGAATTGAGTTGCACATTCTTGGGACCATAGCTTGGAGCCCAGAAATGTTGACAGTCGATGTAATGATTCCACGAAGGCAACGGTGAGAATCTCCTTGTTTCTCCATGATTGAATTCTTTCCCATCAATTCAATAGATGAAGTTGCAGGCCATGAACTTACCACCAACTTAAACTCATTTGACATAAAGAACTTATTTGCTGCAGTCCCATTTACGACCACAGTTGGTGATCCCATGAGCTTTGTTTTAAACACATTGCCATACTTCTTGAATCTTGGTTGAAAAAATTCCTCGTACAATTGATTCATACGTTGAGCTTTGTAAAACTCGATCGTTTCTCCTATCCAAGGGAGACCCGTATCGCCATTGGGTAGTTTCACATTATTGGTTTGTTTTCTTCGGTTTCTTAAGATGAAGAGGATGAAAAAGAATATGGCAAAGAAGGTGATGTAGGCAGCCATTGCAATGTAAAGTTTGTTTTTGTGTGTTGGTTGTTTGTTGTTTAAGATTTGATGATGAAGAGAGTGGAGTGTTATAATGTATTTATAGGTATGCAAAGAGGGAAAGATTGATCGAATTTAGTCAGTTGCCAAATGAAGTCAACCAGTTAGTTTATGTTCATAAAATAATACAAAGCCAGTTGTTTTTTGGGGTGGCTGATGAAATCTCAAGTCGGCCCGACTCTAAGATTCAATATTTATTCGCCTCATGTGACTTATAATTTTTCAGTTAAACACGCTGACTTTGTAATACCGTTGTAAAGATTCCCGCCCCCCAAAACATTTAACTAACTTTTTTGTTCCCAACTCATGTCTGCGTACATTTTCGTTGTATGTTAATTAACGCCAAATATGTTAATGATTGAAGTTTGAGATATTCCAGTAACTTTTTTTTGATTTCAACTGTTGTTCATCTCGGTCTAGGTTATGTTAGACTTGGATAAAACACAATATATTATAGAATAGGAATTGCATGCATTAGCAAATATATACATGTTTATAAATAGGCAAGTGATACTTCCACATACACATTTACTTCACCCACATAAATTTACACATAAAGTTAGTGGGCCCACTAGCCTCATACAACTAAAATGTATGTGGATGAAGTAAAAGTTCATGTGAAATTATCACCACCCTTATAAATATAGTTCAGGAGTGACCTAACCTTTAGAACCCACTCTCTTAAATTACTTAGGTCATGAGTACGTCATATGCATGGCCAAACGTTGAATGTAAATAAGTTTTTGTTTTACGTCATTTTTATAAAACCATACTTGTTAGAAGATAGAGAAAGAAAAGAATTTACCAATTTCATCTAACCATAACTGACTCGGTTTTTAAAATTTATAGAGAACCCGTGAATCAGATAAGACTTTGATTTGCTTTACAAGAGTACCTTTTGCGGTTTTGAGTAAAATCAAACACGATTCCGAAATCTCCAAATACTCCAAATAAGATGTTATTTGTATAACCACATTCAAAACATGTCTAATATGTAGAAATTAAGTTTGTTGTTTCACTACAAGTTAAAAGATAAAGTTCAGTAAAACCTCTATAAATTAATACTTGATAAATTAATAACATCGATTAAATTAATAATTTGTCCGGTCCCAACTTGTGACCAGTACAAATTTGGACCCCAATCGATAAAATAATAAGATAATAACTTTTTTGAAACCCCAGTGTATATATATTAGTCCCAACGAAACTATAAATAGAGCTGGCAAATTGGGTACCTGTTAGGACCTGTTAAGACCTGTTAAGGGAAAAAATGTACTACGCAATTTTTTTATTTTTTAAAATAGTTGTTTTTAGTATTCTAGGGTTCAATATTTAACTTTTTTGATACATAAAATGTATAACTGTCATACTCAAACCACCAAAACCAAGTGTTAAACGAGTCGTTTTCATGTTTGAAACTTATGTTATTTGCACGCTCCGAACCTGTTAATACCTGTTAAGACACGATTTGCCAGCTCTAACTATAAATTAATAATTACTAAAAATTCCATATATATGTATATATGCGTGTGTGTGAGAGATACACTTCAAAATCCTAAGATTGTTTAGTGAAAAATGAATTCATTGTCACTTGTTATTTTTTGTTAAAGTGTTGGTGTTGTCTTCTCGTATTGCAACAAAAACTGTTAATTTTATTTTCATAAAGTGTGAATTTGAATTCATAAAATTTTAATTTGAACTTGTTTTTCAAATTTATTTTTCATCTCTAACGAGTATACATTGTATCTAGTATATTACACTTGAAAATTTAAAGGTCATATGTTAAACCTCTTTAAATTAATAAATTATTAATTTATCGATATAATAATATCTCGGTAAATTAATAAAATATCCCGGTCCCAACACTATTAATTTATAGAGGTTTTACTGTAGATTTTGTTGGGTGAATGGTGACAAAACGCCACCAAGCCGAGATGGTTTTTCAAATAGATAAAGCAACAGAGCACTCAACGAAAAGATGTTGTGAAGTCTCCAAGGCAAAGGTCGAATTTAGTCAGGTTGCCAAATGAAGTCAAACCAGTAGTTAGTTTATGTTCATAAAAGTAAATACAAGGCCAGTTGGTTTTTTGGGGTGCTGATGAAATTCAAGTCGCCCGACTCTAAAGTTCAATTATTATTCGACCTCATGTGACTTATAATATTTCAGTTAAACACCGCTGACTTGTCAATACCGTGTGTAAAGATTCCCGCCCCCCCCCCCCCCCCCCAAACATTTAACAACTTTTTTTGTCCCAAACCCAACTCATGTCTGCGTACATTTTCGTTGTATGTTAATTAACGCCAAATATGTTAATGATTGAAGTTTGATTTCAACTGTTGTTCATCTCGGTCTAGGTTATGTTAGACTTGGATAAAACACAATATATTATAGAATAGGAATTGCATGCATTAGCAAATATATACATGTTTATAAATATAGTTCAGGAGTGACCTAACCTTGAGAACCCACTCTCTTAAATTACTTAGGTCATGAGTACGTCATATGCATGGCCAAACGTTGAATGTAAATAAGTTTTTGTTTTACGTCATTTTTATAAATCCATATATACTTGTTAGAAGATAGAGAAAGAAAAGAATTTACCAATTTCATCTAACCATAACTGACTCGGTTTTTAAAATTTATAGAGAACCCGTGAATCAGATAAGACTTTGATTTGCTTTACAAGAGTACCCTTTGCGGTTTTGAGTAAAATCAAACACGATTCCGAAATCTCCAAATAAGATGTTATTTGTATAACCACATTCAAAACATGTCTAATACGTAGAAATTAAGTTTGTTGTTTCACTACAAGTTAAAAGATAAAGTAGATTTGTTGGGTGAATGGTGACGAAACCCACCAAGCCGAGATGGTTTTTCAAATAGATGAAGCAACGGAGCACTCAACGAAAAGATGTTGTGAAGTCTCCAAGGCATTATCACGTACCAGCCAACGAGTGGAATCCAAATCAATACTGCGATTAATAACTATTCACTCTATTTTCTATAAGCAACTTTTAACAATCTTCTTTCAATTACCTTATACTAGAATTCCAAGAAAAAAAAAAAAAATAAAATAAAATATAAATAAAAAATACTAGTATTAGTTGTTGAAAATGCTTAAGTTTACTAAAACTTAATATATTAATGTTCTAAAATAAATAATTATATGTAGTAGGAAAACTCTCATGACATTGATAGCTTATGTAATTCTAAAACAACTTTAAGGTTTATTTATTTTATTATTAACATTAGAGTCGATAGTAAAATTATGATTGCATGTATCAGTCTTCTTACACGATATATATCAAGTGTTATTTTATACCACTATGGCACTATAGCCTTCAGTTAATTAGCAAATTACCCTAAATAGGTTTGGCGAGATATATTAAATGAAGGGATACCATTTTTGTTATCTGGATTATTGTATATGATATTCATAGCAAAATATATTTGTTAACTAAACAGACTGTGAGTGTCAAAATGAGACATACCAAACAACTCAAATAGTGTTAACTTGACAACTGTTGAAAAAAGTCAGCAGCAAAGTGGAGATGTTTCTTTAAAGCCAAGAGCACATGCTTCGATCCTACGTACTAATAACTAATTAAATGAATCTTTTAGTCGGGCCGACTTTCGATTTCATCCGCCATCCCAACAACAAGTGTGCATATATTTTATTATTTGACTTTACTATCTGACTATGTTCGTTCAATCTTTTCCTCTTGCATACCTATAAATACATTTTACACTCCACTCTCCAAATCATCTATCTCAAACCAACAATCCACAAATATAACATAACACTCAAACTTTCATATAACAATGGCTGCCTACATCACCTTCTTTGCCATATTCTTTATCATCCTTTTCATCTATAAACACTTCAGAAAAAGAACTAACAAGGTTAGACTACCATATGGCGATATGGGTCTCCCTTGGATCGGTGAAACAGTCGAGTTTTACAAAGCTCAACGTATGAATCAACTGTACGAGGACTTTTTTCAACCGAGATTCAAGAAGTATGGAAATGTCTTTAAAACAAAGCTCATGGGATCTCCAACGGTGGTGGTAAATGGGACTGCAGCAAACAAGTTTTTCATGTCCAATGAATTTAAATTGGTCGTAAGTTCATGGCCTACTTCGTCTGTTGAATTGATGGGAAAGAATTCAATCATGGAGAAACAAGGAGATTCTCACCGTTGCCTTCGTGGCATCATTACTTCAACTGTCAACATTTCTGGGCTCGAGGCTATGGTTCCCAGAATGTGCAATTCAATTCAGAACCACATGGAGAAGAACTGGCAAAATCAAGAAGAGATCAGTTTATATCGGTCAACCAAGATGCTTACATTTACTATCGTGCTTGAATGCTTGTTTGGGATTGGGATCGAGACAGAGAAGATGTTCGGTGTTTTCGAGCGTGTCTTGGAAGGTGTTTTGTCTCCTCCGATCAATTTCCCAGGGACTAAATTCTCAAGGGCTAAGAAAGCAAGATCCGAGATAGAGATGGTATTGATTGGTGAAGTCAGAAGGAAGAGGGAGGCCATGGAAAATGGGAGAGATGAAGAAGATGGCATGCTATTTTCCAAGCTGGTGGCTGCTTTGATCAGAGGAGANATATATAATAACGTATAGAAAAACTTGTATAAAAGGTATATAAGACCAAGTATAAAAACGTTATAGAAACGTACGTAAGAAGGTTTTTGTAATAACGCATATAAAAACGTATGTAAAAAGTAAATAAAAATGTATTTAGAAATGTATAAAAACCGTAGACAAAAACGTAGATAATAAGTATGCAAAAAATTATATAATAAAGTATAAACATGTATAATAACATGTATAAAACGTATATAAGAACATTTTTGTTTTTTTAGGTAAAAGGTCAAAGGACCCGGTAAATATATTACTCCAAAAAAATATTTAAGTACAAAGAATATTGGTGAATCATATATCTCAGCCCATTACATAGGCGGAAAAGCTTACATAACAAGATACTTCCTATTCTCTAAACAAAAATGTTTTTGTAATAACATATATATAAAGTATATATAGATGTATAAAAAATGAATATAAAAGTATATAAAAATGTACATAAAAATATATATGTTTATATAAAAAATTGAAAAACAGTAAATAAACCGAAAATTTTAAAGGACAGACGTTGCAACGGTCATTAGCAAAAAAGGCTAACTTGTAACTGCTAACGGAATCCACTTATCGCCTGTTGAAACCACGGACCAAAACTTACCCAAAGGTTTCCAGAGGGATGATATCTGCACTTTCGGAATGGTTGGGACGAAGGTTGTAATTTGCCAAAGTTCAGGGATAATTTTAGGGGTGAGCATGGGGCGGGGTAGGGCAGTTTTATGGTAAAACCAAAAACCGAACCGTATATTTCGGTTTTTGAAAACTACGAACCATTTAGTGTCGGTTTTTTCGGTTTTGATTTTTTGGTTTTTGACATTGAATCGGTTCGGTTTTGGTTTTTATTCGGTTTTTTCTTAGTTGAAAACAAGCGAGTTCTAATCTTATATAAAGTTTACGATTCCTAGATTTCTAGCAAAAATTTTAAAGAAATATCATATAATAGCATAATATCCAACAATCCAAAGAACGTACAAAACAACCAAACATGAATCTAAAATATTAAATGCTCATCTTTACGGCTTTGCACCTTTCGCTCGCAAAAACATTCAAAGAACACTATTGCTCAAAAGCAAAGATATAATATATACATATATGAAAATTTTAAATGTATAGATAATAAACAACACTATTAGATTTTTAATGAATAAATTAAAGTTGTATACTCAAATCTTTAAAATTAAATAGAAAATCTCTTATGTAGATAAACTTATGTAAAAACATATATAAAGGTGGGGCGGTTTTCTCGGTTCGGTTTTTATTATGAAACCAAAAACCGCCCCAAACATTCGGTTTTTATAAAATTCAAAACCACCACCATCGGTTTGTCAAATTGGGCGGTTTTTTCGGTTTCGATTCGATTTTTCGGTTTTTTGCGCTCACCCCTAAGACATGTAGCCCATGTTCTCAGTTGTACCCATTCCCTCCTGATCATCCCAAATATGGGGGGATTACAAATACACACAAAAGCCCATCCCTTCCCTCCCTCCCACCTTCCCGTCCCCTACCTTTCCATCCTAAAAAAACTCAAGAACGTCCCTTTTTTGATTTCCCTTCCCATCCCCTTCCATTCCTTTATAAAAAAAAAAACTCGAGAACAGAGCGGTAACGTTGTTGGTGATGAAAGGGTAAGAAATTACACATGTAGCCATTTATACTAGTATGAGAAAACAGTACTCTTTGAGCGTGCCATTGAGTCTTCTACATATTGTCCTTGCAGCAGAGCTGCGTATATTATAAACCGACCACCTTGTCTTGCTAGTTATGTATTAACGTTTTGTGAATATTTTGTTTTCTTTTGGTAACTTCTTTTAGTGGCAAAAACATATGTGCACACAAATATACTGGAATCTAATTCTGTTATGTAGACTTTGAATAAAAAATTTTTGACCTAGGTCGAGCAGATCTTCTGTGTTTTGATAGTGCATTAAGAGATATCCCGGTGTTACGTTCACCAACTAAAACATACTTGCGTAAAGGTCCCGTCAGTATTTTGTGATTTGTGATTTTTTCCAATAACTAGTTTTTAAAAGTTGTAACATCATCTTCAGTGTCCTCAATTAATGCAAGCTATCTGCAATTAAAAAGAGATTAAAATTACTAGAGATTACAAGCTTTAAATTTAATGACTTTTAATTAGGCAATAAAATAAGATTGGCGCAAAACTAAACAGTCAAACGTATGACTAAATATGTATCTAATCATACATGACGTCGAGTTTATATGCGTGAATGAGCTGCAGGTGTGATACATGCAACAAAAACATAAAAGAAATCAGTTGGAAATCAATAAGTTAGTTAAATGTGTTGGGGGCGCGGGAATCTTTACAACGGTATAACAAAGTCAGCTAGTTAAATGACTTGAGATTTCATCAGCCACCCCAAAAAACAACTGGCTTTGTATTATTTTATGAACATAAACTAACTAGTTGACTTCATTTGGCAACTGACTAAATTCGATCAATCTTTCCCTCTTTGCATACCTATAAATACATTATAACACTCCACTCTCTTCATCATCAAATCTTAAACAACAAACAACCAACACACAAACACAAACTTTACATAGCAATGGCTGCCTACATCATCATCTTTGCCATATTCTTTTTCATCCTCTTCATCTTAAGAAACCGAAGAAAATGAACCAATAATGTCAAACTACCCTATGGCGATACGGGTCTCCCTTGGATAGAAGAAACGATCGAGTTTTACAAAGCTCAACGTATGAATCAATTGTACGAGGAATTTTTTCAACCAAGATTCAAGAAGTATGGCAATGTATTTAAAACAAAGGTCATGGGATCACCAACTGTGGTCGTAAATGGGACTGCAGCAAATAAGTTCTTTATGTCAAATGAGTTTAAGTTGGTGGTAAGTTCATGGCCAACTTCATCTGTTGAATTGATGGGAAAGAATTCAATCATGGAGATTCTCACCGTTGCCTTTGTGGCATCATTACATCGACTGTCAACAATTCTGGGCTTGAGGTTATGGTCCCAAGAATGTGCAACTCAGTTCAGAAACACTTGGAGAAGAACTGGCAAAATTGTGAAGAGATCAGTCTTTATCGGTCAACAAAGATGCTTACATTCACTATAGTGCTCGAATGCTTGTTAGGGATTGGATTAAGCCAGAGAAGATGTTTGGTGTTTTTGAGCGTGTCTTAGAAGGTGTTTTGTCTCCTCCGATTAATTCCCAGGGACTAAAGTCTCGAGGGCTAAGAAAGCAAGAGCGGAGATTGAGAAGGTTTTGAATGGGGAAGTCAGGCGAAAGAGGGAGGAATTGGAAGGTGGTAAAGATGAAGAAGACAACATGTTATTTTCTAAGTTGGTGGCTGCTTTTATCAGAGGAGAGATTACCGAAGAAGAAGTTGTTGATAATGTTGTTTTGCTGGTGTTTGCAGCTCATGATACAACTTCTTATGCTATTACAATGACATTTAAGATGCTCGCAAACCACCCGGATTGTTACTCTCGTTTACTAAAAGAACATGAAGAAATTGCTTCCAGTAAAAGGTCAGGTGAAGCTTTGACGTTTGATGATGTGAAGAAAATGGAGTATACATGCAAGTAGCTAGTGAGACTATGTGACTCTGTCCTCCCACTTTTGGATCCTTCAGAAAAGCGACAACTGATATTCAATTCGAAGGAATTACTATTCCTAAAGACTGGAAGGTGCTTTGGACAACATACGGAACACATTATGATGAAAAGCATTTTCCGGATCCGATGAGTTTGAACCCGAGCAGGTTTGCAGATCCAGTCCAGGCTTCCTCTTTATACCATTTGGTATGGAGGACCAAGGCTGTGTGCAGGCTACCAACTGGCTAAGCTCAATATTCTTGTGCTCGTGCATTATGTTGTGACACGATACAACTGGTCGTTAGTATACCCTGATGAGCCAATACTAATGGATCCGCTTCCGTTTCCTTCCAAAGGGATGCCTATAAAGATTTCACCAAAATCTGATAACTAGCTCTTTCTACTGTTGGAAAATTTAGTGCACTTGAGGGATGAGTTCACACCTGGTAATGGGTTTGGAGGTACGGAATGTACACCCATTTGGTCCATGAACACCCTGACTCAATTGTGGTTATACTAGTAGACTCTGTTGCTAGACTCTGCTCTGCTGCTAGACTCTACTGCTAGACTCTGCTGCTAGACTCTGCTCTGCTGCTAGACTCTACTGCTAGACTCTGCTGCTAGACTCTGCTGCTGATCAAAGTACTGCTGATCAAAGTACTGCTTGATCAAAGTACTGCTCGATTATAACCACTGATTCCTACTATTATGGAAAGTATTATGATATAATTAATGGGCCGTTAATTATACATAATTCCATGGGCTAGGGTTTGAGTATTCTCTATTATAAATAGAGGTCATAACACATCTGCATGGAGACGATTAACATAAACCCTAAACACTTGAATACGCTTTTGTTCTTGATTTGTGCCTAAAACAAGAACATCACTTGGTCTTATCCCATAGAGATATTCGTGTAACCCAGGCATAGGGTCGAATAGTTTTTATTGGAAAGTGATACCACGATTTCAAGTGAATATCCGGTACCTCATTGATTATCTTTACCCTGTTCTGGGAACACAGTAACACCTAAACTACCAACATCTACCACATTAGAAACAAATTTGTAATTTTGTAACATTCTTTTGATTTTTAAATTCTTTACATAGTTCAATACAAATGCCATTAAAAAAACATGGTTCACATTGGAATTAAGTTGATTGTGCAATTATAACTGTATAAGGTCTGGTGAGCCGAACAACCAAAAATTTGATACATATATTTTCCATGTCCAAGCACAAAGATATGTAGATGCAATAAAAGAAAGACTAAAGTGATGATGCTATGCTAGGATGGCAAAAGCACCCGAAATCGATGGGGAAAACCGAAACTCGAATCGGTTGGGTCGGGTTCGGGGGCGGGTTGGCGGGTTTGGATGCGGGTTCGGGTATTGATTAAAGAAATTATCCGGGTACGGGTTCGGTGACGGGTTCTAGTAATACCCGCCCCGATTACCCGTACCCATACTCGTTTACCCGAATTTGTACCCGCTTTATTGTTATTATGATTAATTAGAGTACATATATATTATATATAATTTCTTCCATTTGTAATTTTTATTTAAGTATCTTTATTATCTAAGACATTTGGATGTTTTACATGATTTATTTAAAAACATAAAATTGTTTGGAACGGTAATTTTTTTTAACTTTTTAAATATAATACGATGTTTTGCTTTATTTTTTCGGTGGGTTTTAGTGTGATTTAGTCTTGATAATCAAGATTTTGTCCATAAAATATTCAATTAAGGATACCCGATACCCAGCGTGGAAACCCGAAAAACCGATGGATAATATTAAATGGGTACCAATCGGGTAATGGGGCAGGTACGGGTGTAGATATTCTAAACGGGTACAGGTACGGGTACATTAAAACCCGCCCCGAACCCGACCCGTTGCCATTCCAGCTATGCACATATCCTTGATAAGTGTTGCTAAAAATGTTGGGCTTGAGCTTATAAAATAAAGCTTGCTTTTAAAATAAGCTTTGTTTATCACACAGGCTTATAGAAATGGAAGCTTTTATAAGTCATAAACCTCCACAACCCAAGGCCAGTTTAAACGGCCTTAGAGGGCTTGTAGCTAGTCGACTTACTTAAATACCCTTCAAAATATAATAAATTGATATGCAAAATCGGAAAATATATCTGAATTTAGTTAGATGTATTTTATACAATTTTACATTAATAAGCTTTACCTCCAACTAATTCGCCAAACATCTTTATTAAAAATTTAATCTCTAGCTCCAGCTCTAGCTTCAGCCTCAACCGCAGTTGGACTCTAGCCCCAACCCATTCCGCTAAACATACCCTTTGTAAATAAAACAATCCATATTAAATCAAAAGAGTTTAATTGCATTGAGTATTTGATTAATCAACTAGACGAATACCCGCGCAAAGCAACGGTGTATAGCGACAAATAGTTATACTTGTGAAATCGTGATTCTGGTTCGGCCCTTGATGCAAAGAGTGTATTTTTTTTTGAAATACAAAGCATTTTTTTTAAAATTAATATAATTTGTGTTTTTGAAAAGTTGTCAAGTTTAGAACTGACCAAGAAAAAAATAATTTAAATTGCCAAGTTTTTAAAAAGTTATCAAGTTGAAAGCATGCTTAGGGGTAATTTAGGAAAGTTCATTAATATAAGTTTTAAGATTTATTATTTCAAAAAAAGACATAAACTCTTTATAAAAATTGTGCTTTATTAAAAATTATAAATCGTGTGATAAAAATGTTTATATTCAAAAAAAAAAAAAGCAACTGTGCTATCCAAATTATAAATTCAGTAAATCGTGTGACAAAAAGCCATGTATTATTAATTTTTGAGTTTCTATTTAAATAATAAAAAGTTTTTATTCAAAGTTTGGTAAACTGTGTGATTCAAAGTTTGCTAAACCGTGTGATAAAAGTTTTCATCCAAATAATTAACCGTGTAGTTGTTTTATATTAAGTTTACATTATTTGTCTAAGTTGTCATTTAAGATTAAAGTTTAAAAAGTATTAAAGGGTATTAATAAGGGGTATTTTAGAAAAATCACTTTACTCTTTTTATATTGATATAAGATCATTTGAGGACCAAACTTTTTTTACATATCAAGGGACTAATCTCCACCCTCCATCTTCCCACCATCTTTATTTGATCTAATGGATGAGATTAATCCCAACAATTTAAAAAACCCACTTTCATCCTTTTTTTATCAAATATTAATATCTTTCAAACCGTTAATCCTTAAGCGAAAAAAAATATACCGTTACGACGAGCAGTTAATTATCT
This sequence comes from Artemisia annua, assembly GCA_014162995.1. Lineage (NCBI taxonomy): Eukaryota > Viridiplantae > Streptophyta > Magnoliopsida > Asterales > Asteraceae > Artemisia > Artemisia annua. The sequence continues at coordinate 21,392 of LBNU01012081.1, forward strand.
TTCTATAAATATGCACTTTGATATGCTTTTCGACAAAAAAAAATTTTCGTTTTTTTCACGTTTTTTTTCGTAGCCGAAAAAATCATATATGATATTACATATNATATCTTTCAAACCGTTAATCCTTAAGCGAAAAAAAATATACCGTTACGACGAGCAGTTAATTATCTTTCTATAAATATGCATTTGATATACTTTCGACAAAAAAAATTTTTCGTTTTTTTTTGTCGAAAAGCATATCAAAGTGCATATCTATAGAAAGATAATTAAATGCTCGTCGCGATGGTGTAATTATTTTCGCTTAACGATTAACGGTTTAAGAGATATTTAAATTATAAAAAATGGGTGGAATATTAAATGCTTTTAATCTCAACCATTGATTTCTTTTTGGATGAATGGTGGAGATGGGTCCCTTGGTATGCGAGGAATGTTTGGTTTTTTAAATAACTTCACTCTTTTATATTTACAAATTTTCAAAATTAAGCATAAATGCTCTATAAGTAGTAGAGATATTGCAAAATAATCAAACTTTCGATCATTATAGTTGACCATTATTTTTAAATCTAAAATCAATGTTAGTCTTTTACACTATAGTAGCTCGTCATCAACCTTGGTTGTGGACTTGTGGCACGCACAATTTAAGTCTTTTGGTGAGACCCTTTTTTTTATTTTTTATTTTTTACGGCAAAGAATAAGATTAAAAACTTAGTAAGATGCTAGGCAAAACATTATACAAGAGTGAATAGAGCGTTACAAGGATTAAATATCCACTCTATCCGATTAATAGTTAAGTTATGAAGCCTATTGCTAATCCAAATGAAAAAAAGTTGCTTGATATCGCTTAGGATGAGACTTTGGTTTGGACGTTTGATTGCAAAGCACGAATCATTTCTAAAGCGCCAAAGGACCCAAACTGTGGAGTTCACAACCGCATCAAACACGGCTAAGAGGGTGGTAGACAAGGTTGTTCTGCTAGAAAGTGATAGTAAATCGTTCAGGGTCTTGATTTGGAAATTACGAATATTCCACCAATTGAGGACACCATTCCATACCGACTTTGCAATATCGTGATATACAATAATGTGTTCTTCCGTCTCAAGATCGTTGTCACAAACAGGACATCTTATCAACTCTAGATCAATCCCTCTATTATCCAAGTTGACTTTTGTAGGAAGTCTTTTAGTTATTTTCGGTTCTCCACATAGCAATATTAACTTTAATGGGTACTAGTTTATTCCATCTTGTTGGACTCGATTGTGATTGTGTGGAAAAATTAACTGAAAGATGCTTCATACCTGTAATCATGAAGCTCCTTGAGTTGTCAAACAAGCATTCCCAACGATCGCGGTCACTTGAAAGATTGTGAAAGTTGGAAAGGAGGCTCTGAAGATTTGTCAGCTCACTGATGTCACTGGGCCGCAATGGTCTTTTCCAATCCCATTGAAACTGCACCCCGGGGGGTTTAACATTTATAGTCGACATCAGATCACCTGGCCCTTCCGAGCTAATAGCAGGCCCGTTGGAGGTGTTTGGAAGTCTACTGGAAGATGCATATGCAGCCTGCAATGGGGCAGGAACAATAGTAGGTGTTCTATCACATACACGGCAATTTTGGTGCTTCATACTTTTGTATATCCCTTTAAATTTAACTATGTTCTATGTTCAATCTATCGTCCTCGATCTATATACTGCAATTCTGACAGCAATCTTTAAAAGTCATATTGTATTTGTAATCCGAACCCCATGTTCAACCCTCATGCATCTCGCACACAATGGTGTGATTGAGTGTGTAACTGTGTACTCTTAATTTGGAAGTTCTATCAAGCAAAATGTTACTATTCGCTAAATAAGATAAGATCTACTCATTAGTAATTTTGGCTTACAGAACTATATATCTAAGTTATTTGTTAGTCGTGTCGACCAACAACCTGATTACTAGAGCGAAATGACTTCGACCTTGAAGACAACTATCGACAGAAAATGAGAAGCTTTGCACAAGTAAGTAACCCTAATCGAACCTTTGATTAGTATTGAAAGAATGCGTACAAGACCCCTCCCCCCTCACCTCCTTTTATAGAGATGAGGGGGGAAGAAAACCGACTCTAACTTGGACTCAATGTCGGTTGTGATAACTGGCAAAAAGGAAAAACGGGTTGGGCTTAGGGCGTAAGCCAACCCAACGACCCTTAACTCTATTCGACTAATAACAAAGTAAACTAAACACTTAACGACCTTAGACTCTGCTAATATCAAGACTAACACATAACAATTTCCACCTTAGGCTTTATATTAGCCTATACCAACACTTAGCATCTCTAAGTAGTGTTGAAACTAGTGTCAGGTACCACCTTCGTCAAGGCATCCGCAGTATTGTGTTCAGTACCCACCTTCAGAACTTCAACCGTCTTTGCTTCCAAGACCTCTCTGATAAAATGATAACGCACATTGATGTGCTTAGTCCTTTCATGAAAAGCATGATTCCGCGATAAGTGAATCGCGCCCTGATTATCACAATTAACTGCCACAGTGTTAAGCTCCATGCCCAACTCTTCCAAGAGTCCCCTTAGCCAAATAGCTTCCTTCACAGCCTCCGTAAAGGCCATATACTCCGCCTCTGTAGTTGAAAGAGCCAACACGTGTTGTACCGTTTCCTTCCAGCTTACAACACATCCCTATACTAAAAACACGTAACCAGTGATACACCTACCTTTATCCGGATCCTTAGCGTAGTCTGAATCAACAAAACCTGTTACGTCCACATGGTTGCCACGATTTGTCCCAAACACCAAACCCACGTTTGCAGTACCCCGCAAATATTTCAAAATCCACTTCACTGCTTCCCAATGATTTTTACCTGGATTCGCCAAATATCTACTAACTACAGTTACCGCATACGCTATGTCTGGCCTCGTGCACACCATCAAGTACATTAAAAACTCAAACAAAAACCTCCATTGCTGCCATATCCGAACATCACACAAAAAACTCAATTGCACACTTGTTAATCAAGATCGAGGCATTCCAATTAAGGATAATCATTCACTACATCATACTTAACACTAATTGTAAGTCAATTAAACCTGANAAATCTTAGAAACGTACCCAGATTGTGACACCCTCAGAATCTTGCGATTCCGATCCCTGATGATCTTCATACCAAGAATCTTCTTTGCTTCCCCGAGCTCTTTCATGTCAAACTCCTTATTAAGGAAAGACTTGATAGACCCAATCTCAGTCTTGCTTTTACAAGCAATCAACATATCGTCTACATATAACAGTAGATAGATATACTCACCTGGTGCATAACTTATGTAATATACGCAGCTGTCGTAACTGCTACGCTTGAACCCGTTGCTCAGCATGTACTCATCAAACCTCCTATACCATTGCCTAGGTGACTGCTTCAAACCATAAAGGGATTTCTTTAACAAACATACCTTGTTCATATCCCGATGGTTGCCTCATGTAGATCACTTCTTCAAGATTCCCGTGTAAAAATGTCGTCTTTACATCAAGCTGTTCCAGCTCATAATCTCTACACGCAGTCAATGCAAGTATAACCCGAATAGATGTGTGTCAAACTACCGGCGAAAATACTTCATTATAGTCAATACATGCCCTCTGTGTGAATCCACGAGCCACCAACCTCTCCTTGTACCTAGGATTTTGAACACCTTCAATCCCTTCCTTTATCTTGAACAACCATTTGCAGCTCACCAGCTTTTGCCCAGCTGGATGGTCTACTAATTCATAGGTCTTATTCTTCTTCAGAGAATCCATCTCTTCATCCATCGCAGCTTTCCACTTAGAACTGTCTTCACAAGCAACTGCCTCCTGGAGTCCTGGTATGTCAATGGTTCATGAGTATCTTCTTTCTCTGCTGCAACAAACGCGTAAGCAGCCATATTACCCTCATCTCGAAACCTCAAAGGTTTTGTTCTTTTCCATGGCTCTCTATCCCGAACCAACTGATAATCTGTGAGATCCGGTGTCTGATCAGTTTCTTGATCCTCTGCATCTTCATCATCGCCATCTTCCTGATCATTTGTCTGATCTTCCTCAAGCGAATGATTTTTTAACCTTTGTAGTTCCACCTCAACTTGTAATTCCTTACCAGACTTATCAGTACCTGCACCAGAATCCTTCAACGTGTCTTTGTACATGACACTTTCATTGAAGACCACGTTCCTGCTAGTGACTATTTTAGGTGATTCATTATCAAGCCTATATAGCATGTACCCCTTCACACCTTCAGGATACCCCAAAAGAACGCATTTTACCGCTCTCGGCTCGATCTTGCCTGGTTTAACGTGTGAATATGCGACACAGCCGAAAATCCTCAACATCCCATAATCACTTGGATGTCCCGACCACATCTCCATAGGTGTCTTTTTCTCAATCGCTGTCGATGGTGACCTATTTATAAGATATGCGACCGTACATGTCGCTTCAGCCCAGAAGGTCTTGGGCAATCCAGACTGAATTAATAAACAGTGTACCTTATCCATGAGAGTTCTATTCATCCGTTATGCTAATCCATTCTATTGCGGCGTCCCGACAACTATCAAATGTCTAGCAATCCCACTCTCAGTGCAAAGCTGCTTAAACTCCCGGTTACAGAACTCAAGACCATTATCTGTCCTCAGCTTCTTAACCGTCCTCCCAGTCTGATTCTCTACTAACTGCTTCCACTCTTTGAACTTTCCAAACGCTTCGTGTTTGAATCTGAGAATATAAACCCATACCCTCCTGGAATAATCATCAACAATAGATAAGAAATACCTCTTACTTCCCAATGATTCTACCTGAGACGGACCCCATAAATCTGAATGAACATAGTCTATCACTCCCTTAGTAGTGTGCCTTCCTACACCGAAACTGACTCGATGTGACTTTCCCAGAACACAATTCTCACAAAAATTGAGCTTACCTAGACTCTTCTTGCCAAACAGTTCCTGCTTTTCCAGCACCTGAAGTCCCGCCTCACTGATATGTCCCAGTCTTTTGTGCCAAACCTGCGCAAGACTGTCTTTTTCTTCAACACTAGCATTAAGCTCACCCGCCACTGCATGGCCATCCAAAGAGTATACGCAATTATCCCTTCGAGTTCCAGATAAAATAACCCTGGAACCATTAATCACCTTGATTTTGCCCGACTGCATTTTTACGGTATATCCCTCTTTTTCAAGAGTTCCCAGCGATATCAAGTTTCTTTTCAATTCAGGAATATACCTGACATTGTGTAACACAAAACTTGACCCATCTTTCAGTTGTACCTTCACCTTGCCAATACCTCTGATCTTGCACTCCCTGTTGTCACCCAACAGTACCCTGCCCCCATCGCATTCCAGAAAATCAAAAAATAAATCTAACCTGGGTGTCATGTGGTATGAACCTCCTGAATCCATGATCCAATCTAGCAGAGCCTCTGCACTCATAACCATCATCACCTCAGAACCGTCATAAATCGAACCACTGGAGCTTGGCTGATCATCTTTCTTGACGAAACCATTTGACTTCTTGCGATTATTCTTCGGACAGTTTCTCTTTAAGTGCTCCTCAGACTGGCAAATATAGCACTTGAGTCTTCCACCTCGAGACTTCGATCTTGACTTTCCCCTAGACTGATGCGAATTCCTGCGATCAGTTCTTCCCCTCACGTATAACCCTTCACCATCATCCCCCTTCGCCTTATATCTTTCTTTGATTTCCTTTGAATTCAGTGTGGCATCACATCCTCCAAAGTCAAAGCTTCTGGTCCATAAAGCAAGGTATCCACAAAGTGTTCGTATGAAGCTGGTAAAGAAGTGAGTAATAATAAAGCAAGATCTTCATCCTCGAATTTTACCTCAATATTTACTAAATCAAGAACGATTTTGTTGAACTCATCTATATACTCGGAAATTGTACGTCCAGCCGGCATGTAGAATGTATACAACTTCTTCTTTAGGTACAACTTATTGGCCAAGGACTTTGTCATGTACAAAGTCTCGAGCTTGGTCCAAACCCCCGCTGCAATCGTCTCCCCGGTAACCTCTCTCAGAACCTTGTTATCTAAACAAAAAATCACGGCACTGTGAGCTATTTTGTTTAACTCAGCTTTCACTGTAGCATCCATATCTGCGGGTAAAACCTCCAGAGCTGCTTTACATCCATGTTGGATTAATAAAGCACGCATCTTGACTCTCCATAACCCGAAATCACCAGTCCCATCGAATTTCTCGGTGTCAAACTTGGCTCCCGTCATTCTTTAATCCCTTTATTAATTTGCTAAACCTTGTGAAAAAACCTCACAATCTCAAACTAACAAAGTCCCTTGTGCAATACCCTCTTAATTAATAACCTTTTGTTTTCTAAATAATAAAAACCAACAAAAACCAATCGAATTTTTTTATTTATTTAAAAGATATTGGATTCCCTTATTTTGTTGACTTTATCTCTCATAAAAACAAGGTCTGGTTAACCTTCTTCTTCCTTTGTACGCCGACAAGAGAAAAAAAAAAAGTTCCAAAAACTAATCTTCAACCAACACCCCTTATGCTTTCTCCAACCCGTGTCGATACCTCGGCAACCCAGAAAACTTAAGAACCCTTTAACCTGTCGATACCCTATTTTCCCTTGACGTCCAAAAAACCTTGAACACCAAACCTTTGTTGTCGATTACCTAGTAGCCCAAACAGAAACACACCCTTCTGCGCTTGCCAGAAACCGAACACCAAAGCAACCTTCAAACGATCGATCCTAGTAACCAGCAAAACCCACTCTTGATACCACTTGTTAGTCGTGTCGACCAACAATCTGATTACTAGAGCGGAATGACTTCGACCTTGAAGACAACTATCGACAGAAAAAGAGATGCTTTACACAAGTAAGTAACCCTAATCGAACCTTTGATTAGTATTGAAAGAATGTGTACAAGACCCCTCCCCCCTCACCTCCTTTTATAGAGATGAGGGGGGAAGAAAACCGACTCTAACTTGGACTCAATGTCGGTTGTGATAACATGCAAAAAGGAAAAACGGGTTGGGCTTAGGATGTAAGCCAACCCAACGACCCTTAACTCTATTCGACTAATAACAAAGTAAACTTAACACTTAACGACCCTAGACTCTTGCTAATATAAAGACTAACACATAACATTATTTTGTTTACAAACAATCATATATAGTACACTTTGTAGGTTTTTTCACCAATGTTTTCTACATCATGGGCTTGAGATTAACTTCACTATAACAAAAGTCAAGAAGGAGGTCATGTCACAATGATAGTTTGCCATATAGTGTCCCTTCGCCTTTAAGGACATGTCGATAAACAAAAGTATATATTGCTACAAAAACATTATAACATGACTTTGTATTGCACCGAATTAAATAGTATTTAATCTTTTGTTCCGACTATCGTAGCATTTTTATCAACCAAATGATGGTATGAGAAATAATTTTGTATCAAGTTCCAAACAAAGGGTTCTCTCTCATACTTAGACTTTACACTGACATAGGAAAGTAAAACCGTCATGGTATGATTGGATTAGCAATCCCATCAATTCTTGTACAACTAACTTGTAGTTTTGACGTATCAACTTGCTAGTTCTGTTTATAATGTATCACTCGTTAAGAAAATTGAGTAATTTTAATAGTAAAATGAGAACCGGAGTATCCCTAAAGATCTGGATAGTTGGTATGACTTAGAGTCAGGGTATGGTGGCTTGGGGAGCTCGCTATTCTTACGTGGAGGTGCAAATGGTGCCGCCAAATGCACGTTACCACACCGGGAGTGTCGCTCGCTGTTTCAAATGTGAGTTACTTCCATTCACCAATTGCACACTTTAATTCAAAATTTTTTGGCCGTTTGCCTTCAAACGGCTACTTTTTGCATTTCTTTTATCTTTTTAAACTAAAAGCATCCACTATAGTAGACCTTTATAAAAGTTTATAATTGATTAATGTCATTAAATTTTAAGCCTTTTGGTTGTACAAACATATTTTCACTATACATAAACTTCTTAAAGCTTTATAAATATCACATATGTCTAAAACGTATTAAATTGTGAATAGGTTAAAGATTTTGGACCTTTTTATGCCAAGTAAGCATGAAATTGGTTTTCACTATGGTTAATAAGAGTATGAACCTTTTCATCATATTATAAAGCTATTTATAAACCACCATAGTAAATCCTCTAAAATGTTACACTTTATCACTCTATATAATCCCAAATATCCAACCAATTTTACATACAATTACTTACTTTCCATCTTAATTCTCTCTATCACAACACACATTCTCTAAGCCAAAAATGAATTCCGATGAAGAATATGTTGACTTTCCCGACGTCGATGATGAAAATGGTATATTCTTTATGATGCAAGCTAATCAGTATCACCAATCGTTGCAAACTCAAGCTCAATCTTCATTTATGCATACGCTGATATACCATGAACGTGAGCTTGCTGAACAACGTTTGTGGGACGACTATTTTGGTGATAATCCAAAATAACAGGACTACTATTTTAGGCGCCGCTATCGTATGAGCAGTAAACTATTTTTAGAAATAGTACAAGGTATTGAAACTCACGATCCTCTTCCTGATCATTTTAATTTCTTTGTAGTCAGACCCAATTGTACGGGTCTAATGAGTTTTAGTGTATTTATGAAATGCACGTCCGCCATACGCCAATTGGCATACGACACAACACCCATCGCACTTGACGAATATTCACAAATGGGTCAACATTGTGCACACGGTTGTCTAGATTATTTTACTAAGTGCATTATCGATTTATACATGCCTGAGTTTTTTTAAGAAAACCCGACTATAATGACATTCAAAATATATACGCAACACATGAGAGGATTCATGGGTTTTCGGATATGCTTGGAAGCATTGATTGTATGCATTGAGAGTGGAAAAACTACCTGAAATCCTGGCACGGTCAATTTCACAGAGGTGATAAAAAAAATCAACTATAATGCTTGAAGGTTTTGCCTCTTACGATTTGTGGATTTGGCCTACATTTTTGGGGTAGCGGGTGCGAATAATGACATTAACGTTTTAAATAACTCTCAATTATTCGATAACCTTCTTGAAGACATATCCCCTATTGCTCCGTTTGAAGTAAGCGGAGTTACATATGAAAAAGGGTGTTATCTAGCGGATGAGATTTACACTACATGAGCCACTTTTGTCAAACCATTTACGATGGCACGAGACGAGAAACATAGTCACTTTAAAAGGCGACAAGAAAGTGCATGAAAAAGATATTGAACGAGCTTTTAGTGTCCTCCAAAGACGTTGGGGAATTATACAACAACCGGTGTGTGCTTGGACTATTAACAAACTATAAAGACTCGTGTACACGTGCATCATATTGCATAACATGACTTTTAAAGATTAAAAGTATGCGATAAGTGAATTCAACGAGTTTTATATTAATCTCTAGAGAGCTATTCACTCATTGCAATATCGTCGTATATCCCAATTTATCACACTGTAGGGCACAACAATTAATGAGATTCTAATTATATCTATAGCTATCACACAAAAGATTTTACTCACGTCACATCACTTTGATATGCATATATATATATTATAACTAAGGACACGGGATAAGAAAGCAAAAATGACACAAAAAAGATTTAGCGACTCATAAAAAAATACTCGTAGACTCATAAAAATGTATTTTTTGTGAGTCCATGAGTCATTTTTGTCTTCTAATCATGTGCCATCAGGGCACAAGCTAGATAAAAAAATGCATATCATATTGTTTATGATCCCATACTTAATCAATTGTTTCATTGTTTGCCAACTCTTTTGTCTACATCATCGGTTGCTATATTCATCAGTTGCTATATTCATCTGTTGCTACATTGTTTCAATTGTTCCTATCGACCTCAATTATTTGCATGGAATCGTAGTTTTCAGGCAAAAAATTAAAGTGCGTTAGTCTTGAACTCTTGATATTCTCCTATTTATAACATGAAAACTTAAAGAAAGCATCTTTAATTTGAGTATTTATGTAAAAGAGGGTGCATTATATAGCATCTTTTATCACATTTTCCTTTCAGTTACCAGTAGCAATCCTAAACACTCTTTTACTGAATAGTTTGGGAAAGATATAAACTATAAACCTTGCTTGGACGACTTGTGATTGTACAATGTGTTAAATATTGATAGATGATCGCAAATATAATACACCGTCGATATAAAAGTGCTAAACACACGTTATAGATAATTTATACACAAAAAGATCGACAACGTCGATTTTTTGGATTTTCGATCTCTTCATTTACTTAACTATAAGGATGCAACTATGCAAGTTTCAATTTTTGCAAGTTACATTAATGGTCGTTTTCTTTTCCTATGTCAATATTTGCATGTTTGCCTGAAATAACCACCTTTCTTTAAGCAGTAATTGGGAGTGGGTGAGTGAGGATGCGGGGCGGGATCCCTCACTCACGGGAACACCGCCGCCGGCCTATCTCTCACGCATAGGGAGCCCACTTTGAGTGAGGAGGTCACGCACGGGGAGGAAAGAAAAAACGAACGTTGGACGAAAAAATCTAACCGTTGGAGGGAGTGAAGGGTGAGTGAAGTGTGAGTGAAGTGGCGCCTCTAAAAATATGAGTGAGTGAGGGAAAAAGTGAGGAATGATGTGACGCATTTCGATTGGTTGGGAGTGAGTGAAGGGAGGGAGGGTGAGTGAACGACTCCCTCCCCCTAAGCACTATGAAAGATGTTCATCTTGAGAGGTTATACATATAGACTCTAGAGTTTTGCCAAAAAAATTAAGGTGACTCAAACAACAATCTCTAGTATATAATTATGGTAGTAGAGGCTACAACACATTAAATTTGATTGTCATTTTCCGTCTTTCTAAGCCATTTATTGCCTTCCATATTTTTAACGTTAAACGTTATATACAAAGTGTAAAAGGTCCATACGCTTCATCCCATTTTTATAGTCCTCCAATAAATTCTTTGTTTTTAGATAGGTGCAATTTATGCAATGTTAATTGTCATTTTTACCCTTATATTTAAACTAAGTTTCTTTTTAAAATCCAACCTCTTAAATTTTACAATAAATAACCAAGGGTAAAGTAGTGAAATTAGAAGTTTGTATTTGTTATGTATTGAAAGCGGACAATTTTTGTAAGACAAACAAAAGCAGCAATGAGAACAAAATAAAATGAGACTGAGGGAGTAAAAGATATGAATGTTAACTTTAAAATAATATTATTGCCAAGATTGATTGAGTTATAAATTTTTTTTTTTTGGGTAAAGGGATCTCCACCCTGGTAAAATATATTAACCAAATAAACTTTTAAAGTACAATGGAATGTGGCTGAAGTACCACATTAACCTCAAGCAAACACTTGAACAACCACTAGAACATTTATGACATGCCATAAATGAACAACTAGCTACGAAAAACTAGAACAACCATGAAAGAAAAAACATGCACGAATCAACATCGCATATTACTTCCTCGACTTGCCTTGGACCTTAAAATCAAACATCTTGTTAAATTCCTCCAATTGCCCAGGTAAATCAAGAACCTGGGCAGCGTAATCATCAGAAAAATAACCTTCAAGCTCGTTTTGTCCTCCAGCTGATGACAGGTAACTATTCATAGGATCGTCTGGCTCAAGAACCTCATCATCACTATCNCATATCATATTGTTTATGATCCCATGCTTAATCAATTGTTTCATTTTTTGCCAACTCTTTTGTCTACATCATCGGTTGCTATATTCATCAGTTGCTATATTCATCTGTTGCTACATTGTTTCAATTGTTCCTATCGACCTCAATTATTTGCATGGAATCGTAGTTTTCAGGCAAAAAATTAAAGTGCGTTAGCAGAGTAATAGTGGTCTTGGACTCTTGATATTCTCCTATTTATAACATGAAAACTTAAAGAAAGCATCTTTAATTTGAGTATTTATGTAAAAGAGGGTGCATTATATAGCATCTTTTATCACATTTTCCTTTCAGTTACCAGTAGCAATCCTAAACACTCTTTTACTGAATAGTTTGGGAAAGATATAAACCTTGCTTGGACGACTTGTGATTGAACAATGTGTTAAATATTGATAGATGATCGCAAATATGATACACCGTGGATATAAAAGTGCTAAATACACGTTACAGATAATTTATACACAAAAACTCAAAAAGATCGACGGCATCGGTTTTTTGGATTCTCGATCTCTTCATTTACTTAACTATAAGGATGCAACTATGCAACTAACTTTCAGTTTTTGCAAGTTACATCAATGATCGTTCTCTTTTCCTATGTCAATAATATTTGCATGTTTGCCTGAAATAAACACCTTTCTTTAAGCAGTAATTAAGCACTATGAAAGATGTTCATCTTGAGAGGTTATACATTTAGACTCTAGAGTTTTGCCAAAAAAATTAAGGTGACTCAAACAACAATCTCTAGTATATAATTATGGTAGTAGAGGCTACAACACATTAAATTTGATTGTCATTTTCCGTCTTTCTAAGCCATTTATTGCCTTCCATATTTTTAACGTTAAACGTTATATACAAAGTGTAAAAGGTCCATACGCTCCATCCCATTTTTATAGTCCTCCAATAAATTTTCTTTGTTTTAAGATAGGTGCAATTAATGCAATGTTAATTGTCATTTTTACCCTTATATTTAAACTAAGTTTCTTTTTAAAATCCAACCACTTAAATTTTACAATAAATAACCAAGGGTAAAGTAGTGAAATTAGAAGTTTGTATTTGTTATGTATCGAAAGCGGACAATTTTTGTAAGACAAACAAAAGCAGCAATGAAAACAATAAAAATGAGACGGGGTGAGTAAAAGATACGAATGTTAACTTTAAAATAATAGTATTGCCAAGTTTGTATTGAGTTATACATTTAATATTGTCACAACTAACAACCAAGGTAGTGTTACCATGGCGCCAGATTTAGAGAGGCAATGGGTTTCACTTTTCAGGATAAAAATTAGAAGAGAAAAACGCACAGTTCACAATAAACTGGAAGATAATTAAGCACAGATTCTTTTTTTCAGGTTTTGCATATATAGCTTTGTTTCATTGGTTTCCTTAAGCTTGTCTCCTAACGTAAAACAAACATCAAGTAACAATTTCAAATTTATTAATATTTTTTTTGGTATCATAGTGTCCGACATTTATGTCAACTATATAATACACGAGTTTTGTGTCTACTGCTGCACATACTCCAGTTTCATTATCAATTTATCATCACACGTTATTCGAACTTAAGATCTCTAATAATGATATCGTGTCTGAGATGCTATATCAAAGAGATGTCTTTTACAAATTCTTGTTTACCAATTACAAAAATTAAGTTTGTGAACGATAAACATTCAGACTAATTATAGTCGACATGCACCACAAGAATCAAGAATGTTCTATGCAAAGCCTAGCCATGCGACCAGTTCCTTTCTGATAACATTACCACAAAGTATATAGATGTTAATTATACATTAACTCAAAAGTTCATACAGATTTGCAACCAACTGTACATTTTTCTTATACTATAAAGCCAAGCACAATCGTCACATATAATGTGGCAGAAACAACACGGCTGAAAGATCGAAGTTTTTTGGGTTAATTACTTGAAATGTATTATACTGGCCACTTTTTGTTATTGTGTGTATTGGACTTATTTTTTTCTTATTGTGTGTGCCGAACTTTCAAATTTTGATTATTGTGTGTATTTTGTAACTATTCAGTCATGTAAAATGACCATGTTACCCTTCAAAATTTGAAAAAAGTAAGGGTAAATTGGTCACAAAATACACACAATAATTGAAATTTGAAAGTTTAGTACACACAATAAGAAAAATAAAAGTTCAGTACACACAATAACAAAATGTGACAAATATGATACATTTTCAAACAATTAACCCAAGTTTTTTATGCCTATACATCTTAATAGTTAATAAATTTGTTTCAACTAAAATATATTACTATTCTCAAAAAAAAAAAAAAAACTAAAATATATTACACTCCATACAGTAATATTTAAGCAGAAAATATTAATTAGTAAGTATGTAGATGCGTGTGTAGTTGGGGGTATTGAATACAGTAAGTGGGAATTAAATTTTAACAAATATGGGACCTCCTCAAGACTAAGAGAAATCTTGTTTTTCAAATTGGCATAACATTAAACCTGTTACAGCAAAGTAGTTCGATCAGTTTTTCAGAGACATTATAGTGTGGGCACATGAACTTTCCTGCAATAGTAATGCCACTGCATGCCAGCAAGCATATATGATCATGCATGCACTATATATACACTCATTACTTATCTGTAATTCCGAATTTAGTAGGTTAAAAAATATGATATCTATGAATTTCTCATTATATATGTATTGGAGTCAGTTGAAATATATCTTGGGAAAGAATGAAATCTAATATACTTTTTTGTGAATTGGTAATTATAACCTTGACAGAATGATTTTTTGAGTCCAACTTTAAACTTGCATTCGAAGAAACGTGTATGGAATTTGAGCACTCAACTACAGCTTTTGATTCTCTTTTGGGTTTGGAAGAAAATGAAACCATATATTTCGGTTTCAGTCCGGATTTTGAATATTGAGGGTTTGCAAATCGGAACTGGAACATACACATGCACATATATATTTTCTAGGGCGGGGCAGCTGAGTCAAATACATTGTCTTCCACATAAAAAAGTTTTTGCGACATACTATACATACATATTCATATATAAAATAACCATGCGTCGTAATATTAAACCTAAGGAGTAACTTATAAATTAAATCGTAAGCCAATACCAAATTCAAGCTGGTTAATGAATTACAACATAATAAGTTCCGGATCAAGTTACAAGTTACAACAACTCATATTAAAACGAGAGATCTGTGATTAGACTTTGAGTCTAGCGAATCTATCTGTAATGGGACCCAATTATAAGGTTTTTTTTTTTTTTTTTTTTTTTCATATAAGACATAAGTCGGTGTGGTTTGACTTCACTGCTATGTATTTATATGCGTAACTTTATTGTTCATATGATAGGTTTCACAACAAGAATCGGGCTGGCTAAAGGATTTTAACCGCGACAAGTTGTGGCTAAAAGTTTGCCGCTAAATTATGCCCATAGCTAAAGATCTTTAGCCGCAACTCTGACAGACATTTAGCGACAACACCTTTAGCCACGCACGGCTCTGACAGACCTTTACGTCGGCGCTATACATGTACGAGCTCATGGATGCCGTTACACCTGCTCTAACGATCAGCTTGCTGCCACTTTAAACTACTACAAAAAGTTCTATGTGAATGCTCAAAATTTTAGACGACTTGAAGGACTAATTAATATGTCTCTGAAAATAGTCAAAAACCAATATCATATAATCCGACCCATAAATACGTAATATGTGTATTTGGTATTTACTATAGGTCATACAACTCAATGATATTGATGCCAAATGGAGTCATGTATGCGCATGTATGTGTGCTACGGAGTATATATCATTACAATATTTCTAAGTATAGAGTCCAGCATTATTCTAAATATGCAGAGGGTAAATTTCAAATTACTCGACGGCGAAAATAAATGTGCCCCATTATTCCAACACCAACAAACCTATCAACATATGTAAAAGTTACACACAAACGGATCTTAGTATTTCTGCATCAAAAAGTGAATCCCTAGCATTTCTAAATATGCAACAATGCATACGATAGTCTTAAATCCTAAATATATATTTTAAAATTTTGATATAAATTTGAGTATCAAAGATACAGTACCACAAAAACTAAAAACACAAACAATATGTAACACATACACAATTGGCAAGAGTCTTTTCATCCCTTTTGTTTTCATCCCTCCTTGCAGTTAAAGTCTCGGGTAAAGTCTAGTTCTTGTAGTTTTTATTTAGCTCTAGTCTTGTATTATACTTTTTTGCTCCTAGCGCCTTGTTAGTAGCGTTTATTCTTATATTTCATTTCTGCCGTTCAAAAAAAATACACTTGACAAAAAAGACACTTCATTTTAACTGGGTATTTTAATTTAACAAGCACTCATATACCAACTAGTCTTTTCGAACACAAACACGATCTTCATTAACTTTCATGTTGGGGTACCTATTTGACACTTTTCCATGAATTTTGGAGAAGTGTTTGATATTTGTATGTGTGTATTAGTTCGCGGTTTTAAGTTTTAACCAATAAACTAAGTTAGTTACTAATTTCTATTGNGACACTTCATTTTAACTGGGTATTTTAATTTAACAAGCACTCATATACCAACTAGTCTTTTCGAACACAAACACGATCTTCATTAACTTTCATGTTGGGGTACCTATTTGACACTTTTCCATGAATTTTGGAGAAGTGTTTGATATTTGTATGTGTGTATTAGTTCGCGGTTTTAAGTTTTAACCAATAAACTAAGTTAGTTACTAATTTCTATTGTGTATAAATATATGTTTTTGGTGTCGACTGGGAAATAACAAAACTTTTTTGTCGAGAAAATAGTTTTGGCCGGAAAATATGGGGTTAGCCGGAAAAGATGGTGTTGACCGGAATATAATAAAGAGATGAACATACCAGCAAAACATAGACGCTTGGACGCAAGTGTATATGTCATGTCATCATTTACCTGTTTAGCGGGTCATATCATAACGAAACAATTATTCAAAAAATGAGTGATTTAGAATGCTAGGGAATGCAAAAAATATAATAATAATAATAATAATAATAATAATAATAATAATAATAATAATAATAATAATAATAATAATAAATAAATAAATAAATAAATAAATAAATAATCTTGAATTGACACTAGTGTTAACTCATATTTTCTTGAGGTTCAAAGATACTCTTTTTGGTGAAGATCAAGTCGTTATAAGTGAACCTAAATTGGCACGAGTGAGTTATGAACTCTATTATCTCATGTATACCGACCATTGTTATCCATTGACTCGTGTCTTGTTTTTTTATGTTGGTGTTTTTTTGAGTTGTATTCTTATAGCTTCTCGCCAATAGCTTTTTTCATATATTGTAAATATAATTACTTATTAAAAACAAAACATACAAAAAAAACTATGCTAGTATGTAGAACCAACAAACTGTAATGTTAGAGCACAATGTAGCAAACTTGAATGAAACTCAATATACAAAGGCTATGTTTGGCAAAAGTAGCTGTGAGCTGTGAACGGTAGCTGTGAGCAGTAGCCACAGATTACTGCTCACCGCTCACAGCTTCATAAAAAAGCATTGAAAAAATGAGCTTTCCTAAAAAACAGCAAAGCTCACAGCTCTCATGTCAAACGAACACTAATAATAAAAAAGCTCATTTCTCACTGCTAATCGCCCCAAAAAGCTCCAAAAAGCTTTGCTCCAAACATAGCCAAAAACTCTTTATAGTCGACTGAAAGTAATCAGTGGACATAGAATTAATCAAAGAGTATGCATTTTTTTTTTTTTTTTTTTTTGATATAAGTATGCATTTAGTGTAAAACTATCAAAAAAAATTCATTAAATCAAAATTCACACTAAGATTCTTTTTGAAATGTTATGCACGTGCCTGCCATCTGCCGGTATGTCCACCTCTAAAAGTAATAAACCACGTGTGAGACACTTCCATTGAATCGTTCATTAAAAACCTTCTAAAGATTACTTGTAATTCAAATAATCCAACAAACCCCAACAAACCCTTGAAGCTTTTATCAACTTTTGCAATACATGATGACGAACCGAAACCTCAAGAAAACCCTTGATCTAGAACCCTTGGTGCCGAAGCCTTCGTCACTGAGAAACCCTTCAAGACAATTGAACTTAGTTTCCAAAAACTTCAAACCAAGCTCTAATGCCAATTATTGGTGTGTAGATCCAACAAGCCGGAATACAAGAGCAAATTAAAATGTAATAAAATTGAACGAAACTCAGACACACGCGAACTTTTTGTACTCGACCGATAGTAATAAGTCACACACGAGAGGTTCTCAATGATTAGTTTGTGAAAAACCTTTTGAAGAATGACACAACTGAAACATCACCCCTTACCTCCTTTTATAAAAGTCAGGGGAGGAAAATCATAACCCTTGCGCGGCAAAGAAAGACATAAACAAGCACCTAAATGAGTCGGCTACACTTTCCTTGCAAAGCAAGCAAATGCCACCATTATTGTATTAGACTATAAGCTAGAGATCCGATAAGAAGAAAAACTAAAATGAGAAAAATGAGAATGATTTCTAGACACATATTTCAAATAAAATAGAGAATTGTAATGAGAGATGCATCTACTTTTGTAAGTGCATCTGGAATAAGTGGTTGTGGTTTTTTCTCATCTAAAATACATACAGGTTAAGTATTAACCAATAGGCAACCAACATATATCCTTTTAATTAACTCGTAAAAATGTCATTCAATCAACATGCATGTATGAATCTAGTAAAGATCTCCTATAAGAGATATTAACTCCAAATCTTTATGATGAAAGTACGTAAGATTATTGTGAACTTGTTGGCATCAACAACCTGAACAAAGACACTCAAGTCGAATAAGTGAATGAAATTTGTTGTGACTGAGAGAAGGGAAAAACGACATTAGTTGGATTGTCATGAAGAAATATAGAGAGTAATGAATGAGATCTTAAATGCATACTGTAAAACATCAACTACCCATTCTCACTCATCCATAACTCCATCTTTATATAAATCAATACAATCCATACTCACTCGGTACCATCTCATCCTCTTTCAAACAACCATGGAGACACCAAGAAGAACCCAAAGCACTTGTTTTCTCATTTGGGGTCTTGTTGCAGCTTTGCTTTCCCACAATGTCTTTTCTACTTCTTCAAACTTGCAAGATCAAAAGAACTTCTACTTCCCTCCATTTGACCCAAGCTTTGGATTATCACCACCGGTTGCAGTAACTCCTCCCATTGTGCCTTCTCCACCTATAAGTAAGTACTCACGCCTCTTATGAAGTTTTAAAGACAATGTATGTTGCTTATGTATATAACTTTTTTCTGAAAGCTAGATAACACGTGCACCTTTGTCACTAGCTAGCAAGACTTGAAGATATATATATTTGTTATGTTATATGAAAGTTATGATACATTTAACACTATGCATGTGCTTGTTGTTTTGTAGGTTACAACACTAGTCCACCACCAACGTATGGTTCACCACCTACTCATGGCTCGCCACCTAGCCATGGCACCACACCAGTTCACCATCCACCATCTCA
Source organism: Artemisia annua (assembly GCA_014162995.1). NCBI lineage: Eukaryota > Viridiplantae > Streptophyta > Magnoliopsida > Asterales > Asteraceae > Artemisia > Artemisia annua. The sequence continues at coordinate 40,616 of LBNU01012081.1, forward strand.
TGGTGGTGGTGGCCATCACCATGGTAGAACTCCACCTACTAACTGTGGAAACCCTCCTACACCTCATCGTTCACCACCTAGGCATGTTGATCCTTCTCCTCCAAGCCATCACAACCCTTCACCAGCTCCTCCAACTTACAGCTACAGCCCACCACCAAGTGGTGGTGGTGGAGGTGGTGGTAACGCACCAACTCCAATCGTACTTCCTCCCACCACTCCTGGAATCCCAATGATTCCATCACCTCCTTTTGACCCGAATTCACCCCCTATTGGTGGTACATGCGAGTAAGTCACTTCTTCTACTTAATATCTTGATTTTGTAGATAGAGCAAGACATAAGTACAAAGAAAAAATAAGAATAAGTAAAGGTCTCACGTTCAAACCTGACCCCTTGCTTTTCGCTCTAAGGACAAAGGAATAAAGGATGTTATGTTTTACCTATCATCATATTAGATACAACAAGTGGGACAAATACTAAGTAGAAACCTAACTTGCTAAATTTTTGGGCTATATTTTCTAAATAAAATATTTTCATCTATTATGCAGTTTCTGGAGGAACCACCCAACTATTATATGGGGTATATTTGGTTTTTTTGGACCGACAATCGGCTCAGCTTTCGGTGTTACCACTCTTCCTGGAACTGGAGCACATCTCAACTTGCTACAAGCACTTCAAAACACCAAACCCGATGGGATCAGTGCACTCTACAGGGAAGGAACTGCTTCACTACTAAACTCTATGGTTAACAAGAACTTCCCTTACTCAACCAGCCATGTAAAAGACAGTTTCGTGGCTGCAATCGGGTCAAACAAAGCTGCTGCAGCTCAAGCTAGGGTGTTCAAGCTTGCGAATGAGGGTCACATGAAGCTTAGGGTTTGAGATACATAACATTTGTGTTATTTCAATTTATTTGCATGTTAGTATTTTTATTACTGGTTTAATTTGTGTCGAGTGTTTATTAACATTTGGAAGCTTGCTATGCAGTTTGCGTTGTTGATTATGTGTTGGGAGGTTAAGTTTAGTTTCCTCAAATTTGTTGTCCTCGTTTAATTATACCTTGTATTACATGGGTTATATGTCAAATGTTATGATATGATTGATCTGTGTAATAAAATGTACTTCTTACTTTTGCATTATGGATGGATGCCTTTGAATGCCTGATAATGTGATTCCATTTCTTTTAATTCATCGGTCAAAATAATGCCACTTTGATTTATTATTTGAAACATAGTTAATGATGTTTTATTACTATTAAAAATATTCTTTAATAGTAAAAGGTAAAACCAATAATGGTGATGAAATTCAATATAAAAAGTTATTTAAAATGTCAATACTTATATGTCACTACTCATGGCATTCTATAGTTTTGGTTCTAGCTTGCCGACTAAGTTTAACAATCTGTTTAGTAACCAATGGCGAAAACTAAAAAATCCATGGTTTCCCGGTAGAACCCTATTAGCTTGCCGACTAAGGCCTTGTTTGTTTTTTCAAAATAAGCTCTTATTGCCTCTTTTCACTTCTTTCCTCTGCGGGCGTGCAGAGTAACATGTTTGTTTTTTTTCATACAAAAGAGCTTCTTTCCTTTTCTTTTCTCTTCCAAAATTCAGACATCTCCTTCCTCTTATTACCTCTTCTTTCACTTCTTACCTCTTCATTCACAAACCCTACATCTCTTTCTCAATATCCGTTTTTTTACGCTCTAGTCCGTTTTTTTACGTTATCGTCCGTTTTTTTAGGTTTTCGTCCGTTTATTATGTTTTCGTCCATTTTTTACGTTTTCGCCCGTTTTTTTACGTTTTCGCCCGTTTTTTTACGTTTTCGACCATTTTTTACGTTTTCGTCTTGTTTTTTTACCTCTTCGTCTGTTTTTTTACCTTTTCGTCTATTTTTTTCGTTTTCGTCCGATTTTTTACGTTTTCGTCCGTTTTTTTTACGTTTTCGTCCGTTTTTTTCGTTTTCGTCTGTTTTTTTATGTTTTCGCTCGTTTTTTTATGTTTTCGTCCATTTTTTACATTTTCTTCTGTTTTTTTACGTTTTCGCCCATTTTTTTTACCTTTTCAACCATTTTTTACGTTTTCTTCTATTTTGTTTACGTTTTCGCCCTTTTTTTTACGTTTTCATCTGTTTTTTTACCTTTTCATCTGTTTTTTTTGTTTTCGTCTGATTTTTTACGTTTTTGTCCGTTTTTTTACGTTTTCTTCTGTCTTTTTCTTTTTCGGTTGTTTTTTTTACGTTTTCGTCTGTTTTTTAACATTTGCGACCGTTTTATTACATTTTCGTCTTTTTTTTTAGGTTTTAGTTTGTTTTTTTTATGTTTTAGTCTATTTTCTTACGAGCGAAAACATAAAAAAAACAGACAAAAACGAACGAAAACGTAAAAAAAAATGGACGAATACGTTAAAAAAACAGACAAAAACGTAAAAAATGGGCAAAAACATAAAAAACGGACGAAAACGTTAAAAAATGGACGAAAACATAAAAAAAGAGACGAAAACGTAAAAAAAAACCTAAAAAAAAAGATAAAACCGTAAAAAAGATGGTTAAAAACGTAAAAAATGGACGAATACATAACAAAACAGACGAAAACATAAAAAAACCAAAAACGTAAAAAAAAATGTCGAAAACCAGACGAAAATGTAAAAAAGGGACAAAAACCTTAAAAACAGACAAAAAGTAAAAAAATGTCGAAAACGTAAAAAAAAAACATAAAAAGATGAACGAAAACATAAAACAACAGACGAAAACGTAAAAAAAAATGGACGAAAATGTAAAAAAAAGTACGAAAACGTAAAAAAAATGGACGAAAACGTAAAAAAATGGACGAAAACGTAAAAAACAAATGAAAGCTTAAAAAAACGGACAAAAACGTAAAAAACAGACGAAACATAATAAAACGGTCGAAAATGTACCAAAACGGTAACAAGCGGACGAAAACGTAAAAAAACTTGTGAAAAAGAAGAAGGAAAAGAAAAAAATAATAAAAGTATTTCAATAGCACAAAAAATTGTATAGGAAAGAAGTACTTCAATAGCACAAAAAACAAACGGTCTTTTTCTTACAGATGAAGAGCTTATATGTACCTCTTCTTCTGCAGACATGGTTTGCTGATGAAGAGGTAAAAGCTCTAAAAAATAAAAGACACCTAAGTTTAACAATCTGTTTAGTTATAATTTACCGGGTGGAATGCCCTTTACCCAAAAAAAACAATCTGTTTAGTTAACACATAATGCTATTTATAGAAAATGATTGAGAGACCTAAATGTATGCCTAATTTCATGCCTAAACTTATGCGGCATCATCTTGTTGGTTAGTGAAAAAGTGGTTTCTTTAGCTGCAGCCAACAGGATGATGCCACACAGGTTTAGGCATGAATTTAGGCACATCTTTTAGGCATCTCAATCACCTCTCATATGTATAACACATATTATGGGAGGTGATTTGCACACTCTTTTAATTGATTGACACACTCTAATTTAGAGTGTCTTGACATTTATACACTCACGTCATTTTCACCCCTGTAAGAGTATAGATGTCAAGTTACTCTAAATTTGAGTGTGTCAATCAATTTAAAGAGTGTGAAAATCACCTCTCATGTATAATATATACCAGACGAATACTCATACAAAATGCGGCGGTATATAGCGGCGAATAATTATACTTACAAACTTGTGGTTTTAGTGTGACCTTTGCGGGTTCAATTTGTAGTAATTACGAGAAAGTTTATAGGTTAAAAACGAAAAATATATTTTTTTTTTTTAGGATTAAACAATATTTATAACTATTAAATTAGTGATAGATATTAATTTAAAATGGTATTTTAGGTATGACATATTACTAATTTTTAAGTTTTTAAGTTTTATGGAAAAATTATTCATGCTTTATATATGGTATATATATAGATATAGATATAAAAGATAATAAAAGAATTACTTTTAAACCGACACTTGCTTTGCTTATGTAGTGATTGTTTGACTCTCGGTTCTGGTTATAGCTAAGTAGATGCCTACATTTTAACAAAATTATAGTACATCATGAAGCAAAAGGTTCTTAGAAAACAAACTTAAGGTGACAAGTTTTGTTAAACTTGTGTATAATTGCCACATCAAGTGTAGTCATATGGTTAGTTACTGATCTGCAAATAATATCAAATGCTCAATTATTTCATGAACATGAGTGGAATTATAATACTACGTATATATACAGGACGTAAATGCTTTGAAACTTAATGAATATATAGTAAGATTTCATGAATGAATGACTTGTCTAGCATTTATATCAAGAGCTTGAAACTTGTCTTATTCAATTGATGCATGTTTATATATTACGGGAGGTGATTTGCACACCAACTTTTTTTATTCTTGCACCACACTCTATGCATTACAGTGTTGTACTGTGTACTCTCTGTGCATTACAATGTTGTACAAAGTGATGTGTTTATAAAAAAAAAATGTGTGCGAATCAATCCCCATATACTATACCTCATTTTATTTTTACATAAAATATTTCATGCAGTTGGGAGTTGTGATGCGATTGACTAAGTTTGTTGACTTATGTCAGCGCATTTAAAGGTGTTTTAAATTAAAGTAGTTGGGTCCGGAGAGCCATTACCGAGGGTTTGGTATAATACAACTCAAAGGGCAATGCCACCATGCATTTGCAGTAGCAATGTCGATGCTGTAACTGGCATGTAACATTCTATAATCATTTTCTTCATATTTTGATTTGACTTCAATACTGTAGATAAAACAAGTTTGTGATATAGTCATATTGTGAGCATAGTCGGTAGCAGATTGGATACCCCGACTACGGGTATGTTTGATGAAATGAGTTGGAGTTAGGCTGGAGCTAAAGCTTATATTATAAGTTCGAAGTAGCTTATAGTTTTATAAAACTGATTGACGAATTAGTTTGAGCTGAAGCTTATTAATGTAAAATGGCATAAAAATACATCAAATTAAATACTAATATATTTCCAGATTTTAGGTGACAATCTACTATATCCGAAAATGTATTTAAATAATTTAACTAACCATAAGCCCTCGTGAGCCCATTTCAATTGGCTTGGACTTATGAAAGCTTATAGCTTATAAAGGCATCTATAAGCATGTGTGACAAACAAAGCTAATAAAATAAGATTTGTTTGTCACACAGGTTTATGGATGCTTTCATATGTCATAAGCTTCCATAAGCCCAAGCCAGTTGAAACGGGTTTGTGAGGACTTATAGCTAGTTAAATTACTTAAATACCCTTCAAAATATAATGAATTAACAGGCAAAAGCTGAAAATATATGAGAATTTATTTGATGTATTTTTATGAGGTTTTACATTAAGAAACTTCAACTCCAACTAATTAGCCAAACAACTTTATAAATATATAAGCTCCAACTTCTAGCTTACAATATAAGTTCTCATAGTTCTGATAAGGTTGATATGAATGCACATGGGGCTGTTGGTATTGAGAAGGTTGGTGTGGATTCTTTGAAACAACCTTCTACATCGTATGCTGGTGTTACTTCTAATGAACCTAAGAAATACATGTCTAACTTTCGTAGGCTGGAGTGTAGCAATAAATCAAACGGTGTGGATTTTTCTGTACCTATGAAAGTGGTTGAAGAGGTGAACACTAGGTTTGAGAATACTCTGTATGGATACTTCCTTGGCCAACGACTTGCTTTTCCTGTTGTCGATTACTATGTACGCAATGCGTGGGCTAAGTTTGGTATACAGAAGGTAACGAGGTGGAGCACCCGCGCGTTCCCGCGGGGTGTTTTTCTACAACTAATCCTCATACACATTTTGTATACGCAAGTCCGCCAAAAAAAAGAGTGACGAACTTAGTATATTGCGTTAGAACGCGGTAGGATACAACAGTTAGATAGCATCAGCATTATAAGGGATAAATTTAAGGAAGAAATTTAAGGAAATCACAACAGTTCAAAATGTAGAAAAGATAATTTAATAAATTACCAGAGTAGGAAGGAATCCTTGCCAAGCAATAGGCAACTAACCGAAACTTAGCAAAACTTCTGACTTTAGTTTGAAAACAAAGATAATGAATCCAAATTCCTTTAAGCTTGCTTCTACGCTTCAATGTTAAACACGTTCCCTGGTCGAAGGATAGAAGTTGCAAAATTACATTAAGGTGGTGTTTGGTTAAGGTTAACAACAAATTTTTATAGGTTTAACAAACAGGAAGTCCTAAAAGCAGCCATTTTTTGCTCTTCAATAAGCCATTAAGCAATGCTCAATAAGTGTTTGAATAATACAATAAGCTTATAAGCACATCAAATAAGGTAATAAGCCGTCTTAGCTTATTTCTATTTCGAATAATCTGAAAAATGATCCCAAGCATCCCCAATATATTTATCTTACAAGTTGTTTGATATCTGATTATTTTGAAGCCGATAAACAGTTAAGAAATACAGATTGTCAAGGACAACACTTCACCACAAAAAACCCCGCTATTGCAAATAAACTATCTTGATAAAATAATATCAGTAACTTTACCACAAATAAACTATTTTGAAGCCCATAAACAGTTAAGCTACACATAAGCTCTGTAAAGAATCTGTAAAGATATGTGATTTTAAGGTAATTTATCATCTAACATTATAGCAATAACATCGAAAACACATATCCAAACACCCCATTTTTACAAAAAGGAAAAAGAAAGAGATTAGATGCTCACTCTTTCGAAAGAATCATGAGTACATAGGTGCATATCTTTTGCAATCCAAGCATTTTTTTTTGCGTAAACTATATCATTGCACTCATGTATAAGGAAACCTATGAAATTTCAGCAACTGAATACTTTACAACGCACGGGTAAGTCAAAAAGGACGCAAAAACTTTAAAGACCAAAAGGAAGAAATTTCAACATACCTGAGTTTCCAATAAAAAAAACGGTGCAACATGTATCGACTACGTCCCCGACATGAACACCTGATAAAATTACTTCAGTTATAACACGAAATTTTGTGTTTTAAACTACTTTTGAAATATATAACGTTCAAACACTTCTTTATCCATAATTTTTAGTTTTATACATAAAAAAATTGGCTAATTATGGTAAGAAACTAAGTTTTTATAAAAAAAATAGATTGAAGAAGTCCATTCATTTAATGAAACTTCAGTATGCATATTATAGTATACTTAGTAGTGGATTTTATCATTTTTTCACTTTTTCAGTGGAAGGTTATCTATGATAACATAAAAAAATGGACCATAAAGTACAGAGTCGTAAAAA
>LBNU01012081.1:48011-64129 GCA_014162995.1 Artemisia annua
AAAAAAAAAAAAAAAAAAGGAAGTTAAATCCATAACTACAGATTGTGGATATTGAAAGCGATAAATTAGAAAAGAAATATACCTTTTGTAATTTTTCTTCCAAGCTAGTAAAGAAGGTTTAATGAACATTAAGATGAGGCTCAGATTTGCATTTTCTTTGGGCAACATGGCGCACCCGCTATGGCTGCAACCACATAACAGCCGTGGTTATCAAGCCAAGTTGCGGGAATGCGCTAGCCACACTCATGAAATAGTTAATACGCAGAAAGTTCATCATTGCCCACACGTTCATGATACCAGGCTTTCAAATATAGGCTCAGATAGGGCTGCAATTAGGAAAGAATGGACGCACCCGTCATGGCTGCAACTCTAACAGGCTGCCGTGCCAAGATACAGGGAAACTCATTTTTAACATGACCCGTTAAAACTCATCATAGCCTCGAGATAGCATTCCAAATTAAATTGCAAAGAAGTATACGTTGCATTCCATCCAAGTTGGTCACAGTTGCAAGCCTAATGCAGCCCGGCGTAACCAACAAATAGATAGAAACAATAAGTAGTCTATATTGGTGCCCATGGCTGCAAACATAGTTGTTTGCCGCGCCACCCACAGCATGTATGACATGGATGCAAACAAAGTGAGATGCCCTGCCTAGATATGTGTCCACCCCCATGGCCTGCCAAGATAGGGGTGGATAAGGGTAATCCAGCATTAGCTTCGCCAATATCTAGCAGACAAACACCAGAAGCGAAAACCACATTGGCAGCAATCGTACGCAAACCATGATTTTTCCAACCAAGAGACTGCCAAACCCATAGCTGGCAAAAATTTTAAGTCAAATGTCATCCAATGCAAATAATTCACATACCAATAAGCAAATTAGCAGTTTTTTTTATCACCAATCCAAACACCGCTAGAGTATTATTACACAAAAACTATTCAAAATCCTAACTTTAACCTAGGCCCATTTGCGAAATTCACTCATATGATTATACCACTCATAAGAAATAAAGAAAAAAATAACATACCAACAAATACACTTTAATCAATTTCAGTAACATAACCTAGAACCATATAGACTTTAAGTATGAAAATGATCGATGTTAGAGTGCATATTCGCCTTCTCATGAATCATTTCACAAAACCCCTAAATTAATACGACACATAAAATCCTAAATACTCCTAAATTCAATGGAAACTCCCAATCATTTCGCAAAACCCCAACAATATATATAAATGAAAAACGTTGCAAACTTAAACGACAACATAATAAAATCCAAATAAAGAAGTAAATTTAACATAAAAACTTACCTAGGAAAATTTAACAATCGAAACTGATAAACCATCCAAGCAACTCCACCAACAAAAAAAACTACAAAAAATACGCACAACCTCTTATCATTAACTTCATCATCATTTTTATTTAAAAAAAAAAAAAAAAAAAAAAATTAACTTGAATTAGAAAAGTGATGAACCCTAGATTTGGTTCATCAGAACTGACCTTCTATGTGTGGTTTTGAAGAATCCAGAAGAAGGTTCTTTATCACAAAAGATGTGGATGAAAAACCCGGGTACACTGCAGCCATAACATATGACTCAACGATAGCCACAAAACGAATAAAATAATCGAGCTACTGTTCACCCCCTCACAGGCAACTGTAGAAACCATATAACTCTTCGGATCGGATCAATTGGGGGGTGGGTGGCTACACTGATCGGATCTCAAAGAGATGAAGGAGGTGTGAGTGTGGGTGAACAATATGGATTATGCCGGACATACTAAATTTTTAAGCGGGCCGGGTTAAAAACTAAAAAGCTTTTGGCAAAAAAGGGTGGGCAACAAAGCCCAATGAATGTATATATGTGATAATGATGAATGCAAAGGGGTTTTTTTTCTTTAAGTTTAACTCGAAGAAAGGTGTTGATGATGTTCTTGAAAACGGTCCTTGGTTAATTAGAAATGTTCCTATTATTCTTAAACCATGGACATTGAATACCAACTTGCTTAAAGAGGATTTGACCAACATCCCGGTGTGGGTTAAATTCCATGATGTCCCTCTGGCTATGTTTTCTGATGATGGTCTTAGTCTGCTTGCCACATTGATTGGTACACCCAAAAGGTTAGATGCTTATACTAGCCAAATGTGCAAGGACTCATGGGGCCGTAGTAGTTTTGCTAGATGCATGATTGAAGTGAAGTCGGATGAGGTTCTTCGAAATAGCCTCACTATTGAGATACCTTTACTTGATGGTACGGGGTCGACTATTGAGAAGATTAGGGTTGAATACGAGTGGAAACCACCGCGTTGTGATAAGTGTAAGATCTTTGGTCATACTCTTATTGATTCTCCTAAAGTTGTTGTGCCCTCTGCTCAGCCTACTATGTCTATTAATGATGGTTTCAAGACTGTTAATAACAAAAAGAAAGGAAAGCAATGTGGTTAGAGATGGCAACGGGGCTAGGTATGCGGGGAATGGTTGATATCATCCCCTTCCCCGAAGTTAGATAGTTATCCCCATCCCCGTCCCCATCCCCGTCGGGGGTCACAATTGCATCCCCATCCCCATCCCCAATGGGGAACGGGGATCCCCAATGGGTAATCGGGGATTTTTCCCCATTACATAATTGACATTTTAAATAGATTTCAAATGGTGCAACCATACTAAAAGCAAACAAAATTCATTCATTAGATTAAGTTCAAGCATTCGACAAAACATAGTAAAGAGTACGACTTATCGTAAGTATGAAAACGACTACAATTGGAAACAAAAACGCGAACTAATCCAACATGCAAAGGTACAACGACCATTAATAAGAGTATATTAGCTATTAATTGAGAAGATTTTAAATATTATATACATATATAATTTTATTCATGTATAAAAGATATTCGGGGACGGGTTCGAGGACGGGTACGGGGACCCGAGGGTATTACCATCCCCGCCTCCATACCCGCTTTAGAGTAATGGGGATTCCCCATCCCCATCCCCATACCCGGTCAACTCGGGGATTTCCCGGTCAAATCGGGGTCGGGTATCGGATTCTTCGTCGGATTCGGATTTTTTTGCCATCTCTAAATGTGGTCCTACAATCCCGGGTCAAGGAGGGTTTACTAAACCAGTTGTGGGTAAGCAGTTTCAGTATCAACCCAAAAAGACTACTCCTGAACCTAAGAAAGTGGATGGCAATAAGAAGAATGCTTCTGATGTGGCTAGTTCGAGTGGTACGAAGATCTCTACATCTAACCAGTTTGATGCTCTTAATATGGATGATACGGATGCTTTGGGTATTCCTACTAATGACACTAATAAGGATGTGGATTCTGGTCGTACAATGGAAGTTAATGAGGTTGAGTCTACTAAGATAGGTACTGCATCACAAGAACCTCTTGTGAGTGATTTGAAAGAGAAGGAGTCGGTTGTGGCTCCTAAAACTAATGATTCTTGTACTCCGCCCGCCTCTTCTACTAAGAGAGTTAACCCTTTTTCTAAGGTGGGAGAGATCGTGGTTTCTGATTCTGATGATGAGGTGGTTGCTAACCCATTTGATGAGTCTGCTAATCTATTCGGTGGTGGCCAAGAGTTTGAGGATGATTATGATGAATATGACTACGATGACTATGCGAACCAGGTTTATGATCTTCCAGGGAATTTGGATGCTTTTAATGCCATGTATGGCACCAAGTTTCAAGGTCTTAGGAAGTAATTTTATTTCGTTATGTCCTATGTTATCCTTTAAGTAATGGTTTGTTTTCTTGTTTAGAAAATAGGAAGTATCTTGTTATGGAAGCTTTTTGCCTTTGTAACGGGCTGAGATATGGGATTTCACTCATATCCATTGTACTTAAACGTTTTTTGTTAATATATTTACCAGGGTGCATGATTACTCCCCTTTACCCAAAAAAAAAAAGTTCCAACTTCAACCCCAGCCTCAGCTTCAGCTCTAGCTCCAACTCTATCCCATTTCACCAAACATATCCATAGCTTACTTTTTTATAAGTTATTTGAAGTAACATTTGATTTTTGAATCTTATGAATATCGTATATCTAAAAGGATTCATACTTTTTGCTAGTCAAACAAAGCTTAATTTTCAATTTAAGTTCCTCCTTATATTACACCAAACATGAAACATGCATCCTAAAAGATATACTTTCAGCTACATGTTTAGTTCCAGCTCCAATTTCAACTACTTGTCTACTTTTGCCTAAGAGGAAGTGAAGCTTAAATATTTGTAGAAACTCAAAATTATGACGTACAACCTCATAAAATCTTGGGAATATGGTAAATGCTTAAGAAAACGCCATTCAAATATGAATAGATATCAAAGTTGATCGTCTAGCTTTCTATTGTGTCATATATACCAAAACTTGCCCTTCGATTTGTTATTAAATTTAAATTCTTTAAGCAAATATTGCTCATAAAACACATGTTTTTATTTGCAAAATCAAATTTTCAACTTCAATTCTACAGCTGATTCTAGACTGTAACATAAATGAATTGAATGCAAAAATTTACTGTACACCTACTTGAAGTCACGAACTTGTCTAAACAAATTTAAGTGCATTGAATAAAAGAAAGAAAAGTTATAACTAAGGGTAGGGAATGGGTATTGTTGAAATTAAAACGCTGTATACCTAAGCTACCAATAACATATTTATGGAAATGAAGTACTATATCAGTCAATGGTTTTTGGTGATGAAAACTAGACTCCTATAGATAGCATTGTCTTAATGTCGTCCTTTCATGGTTCGATAATTACGAGACTAGTGGGCTACAAGGCTTAGAATTTTGGTTTAGCAAATTGTAGTGAGCTAGTATTAGTGGGTTAGCATTTCGAGTGGACCTAAAAGAGAATTCCGATTTTGGGCTTTTATGGTAAAGTTAAGAAAAAGTCCATATCCTACATAAGACGAGTTATAGTCAAATCAAAATCATTCGTCCTCATAAGATTTTGGGATATCCTAAAGTTCGAAAAAGTCGATGTCCTACACGATTTTTTGGCTTTTGGCTACACGATGTTATGAGGACCAAAGATTCAAATAATACTATATATTGTCAACGGAGCGGAGAGAAAGAATGGTGACATAGCACCCTTTGTGAGCTGTCGGATCAACTAAATGTTCGATCTAAGCCGCATAAAATCAAATCAAGACTAAGTCAACTTCTTTATGAATATTTTGAAATGTTACTTTTATTTTAACACATAGTTTTTTTTTTGTAAAATGCATTTGAAAAAAAAAATTATAGATGACAAACCAAAAATAACTGATTTCACTTTTTTTTTCTTTCTTTTTTTTTTAATATATTTTAACTACTTGGGTTTTGTTGGTTTGCCTATCAAATTCTTCAACAGTATTTGTTTGTTAACGAGTTGGGCGCCGGTCCGCCGCGTTGCGGCGGGGCGTTAAAGTTGGCCAGTTTTTGGTACTATAATCTAGTGCAAAAAAAAAAGAAAAAAGAAAAAGATAACAGTTGAAGATTATAGAATAACGTTAAAATCGCGAATATACAAAACCCCCCTTTTACATACGTATATCAGTACAAAAAAAAAAGAAAAAGATAACAGTTGAAGATTATAGACTAACGTCGGCTCACCTATTGCCAATAGTCTCATGTATAATGACAGTGCCAAAAAAGATCTAGACACAAAACCTATTGCTTTCACATCAGGCATGAAGAGGGTACATTGATGGACCAGCCCATTCTTTTGCTGCAGAAAATGTATGTACAGATAGCACTGTTATAGTGGGTGAAATGAAAGTTTAATGAATGTGTTTCAAAAAAAAGTAAGGAAGCATCGATTAAATAAGTAACATTGAAATAGGCACTACAAACAGAATTTAAGATACACTTACAGAGTTGTCTGAGAGTTTTGTTATACATGATTAACTACGGTTTAAGTTGATCTTATCCACAATTTTGTCACCTGCAGAAAACATACATATAGATAGCATAGTTGTAGTGCACAAAATGGAACTTTAATACTTGTTTTGCTTTTTCGTTACAGGCTGTTTTACTATGACTTGCGTATGGTAACTAATTTTAAAAATGTTTGCTGGCAAGCCATTTGTTGATGTCATGAAGGAGGCTGGTCGCCAAGAAATTGTTTGAAAGGCCGAGCCAATATGACCTGTTTTGATCGACAGACAAAAACAACATATTTCGACTTATACCTGTGTAGAGCCATTACTCAACCCGCTCGTGAATCTACCCAACATGTTTGTTTATCTACTCCAACCCCGTTCCATGACTTATAGTATTCCAACTAATTCATATACATATTCGCACTAACATAATCGCTTTCTGGTGTTTGGGTATAGTGAAAGTGATTCCGTTTTGGAGACAGCTTAAGGTTATTCTATATCTAAATCCATAAATTACATAAGGTGCAATATTATCCTTCCAATAAATATTTTGATGACAAAAATAGGGTACGTAAACCAACCTTTAAAAATATTTGTTGCCACACGCAGCATCTTTAGCAGCCTTCTTCTTGTGCTTTGTGAATTTAGCATTGTGGCGACGGCAGTGGCTGCATAGAGGAAAGGAGAAATTCATAATCAACAAACACTGGTTCAGAATTATATTAATTAGTTCCAGATAGTAGTTAAAAATTTTAGTGTTAGAGGTCGTATTTTTGGGCAGACTGATTTAGTCCGTTATGCTTTAGACATGGCAAACGTATACTACTACATCAAAATCTAGTCATATTAGTGTATCAAGTCTAGCGAAAAGAAAACGATAAAAAGGCCTACCCATTTTGACACATTGCACAACACTGTAGTCCCACACATACCCATTTTGGTGTGGTAAATACTGCAGTCTCATTGACATTGGCATGATAACTCAAAAAAAGATGTTAAACTAAACTATGTAACCCACAAAAATGCTTTCAATTCAAAATAACATTAGAAGTAACAAAGGCTTTGAAATTTATGACTAAAAGAACGGAGAATTGATACTTGAATTTAAGAGTTAACCTTACATTTGTTACCTTCCAAATGTCTCTCTTATTCAACTATCTTTCTCACANAAAAAAAAAAAAAAAAAAAAACCTTCATTGGACAGTCAACAGTTTGTTCAAATAATAACCAACCAACCATGACCTTTTGAGATAACAATGTAATCCAAGATAAGTTTCCAGGCCACGTCACCAATAGGCTTCTCTTCTTCCCAGTCAAGTGTACATATGTTTTTAATGTCACTGAAATTTTAGAAAAAAATATACTCATTACAGAAACATATCAAATCGTTATAGATGTAGCAGTGTAACTTACGTTGGAAAGGCGAAAGGGACAGAACTTGGCATTCCCTCTACGTCGATATTTCAGCGACCATGGCCCTCTCTTGAAAGAAACAATAGCCTGAAATACAATAGCAACATGAGGTAAGCATTTTTACAATAACCAAGATGTAATGACTTTCATCAAGTTACCTTCCTAATGTTTCTGTCGTACCTAGTCTTTAGTAGGTCAGTTATCATTCTTTCACAATGCTCTGCAAACATAACAATAAGAACTGCAATGAGTATGGTATTGTTTCTTTGAAGAAAACTTGCTCTTAACTTATGATAAACTATACTAAGCAAATAAGCATCATAATAACACTCAAATCATATTAATATTGCCTAAAAATTAAAAGCTAATAATACACTATACTACTCTAATAGTAAGTTCACACATCAACTTATAACAAACATCAACCGTGTATGCAAATTCCTAACAAATTTCAGATGACTTTTAATGTAACAAACATCCAAGGCGATTAAAGATGCAATTTTTTATATAAAAATAAGCCAAATACCTTTAATTTTTATTCCACGGTAACATGTCATCTTAAAAAAAATGCCTTAATTAACCGTTTTAATTAACAATTCCAAACATCACCCAAAAAGTAAAAACACAACAAAATCAAATTGATGAAATCCAATAACATGAAATCAAACATGTTTTAAGAATTACCTCGAAGCCAAATTCAAAGGTCGGTGCGAAATTGTCCTGTCGACAATCAACGCAGCAATCACCTCCTTCTAAACAGCCGCAAAGCTTTTCCAAGGCTCCTGTTCATATATTGAGTTAACCCTATTAACAAAAAAAAAACATAGTAGACTACGTAAGGTTGGCCGAAAAACGCAAAACTTACCACTAATTCGAAACGCAATCTTAAACTCCTGATAATTAAAGGAGGTAACACAACGAAAGCAAATTTATGAAATCCAATAGCATCAAATCAAACATGTTTTAAGAATTATCTCGAAGCCTGATTCAAACCTCTACCTCTAATTTGAAACGCAATCTTAAACTCCGGTTAATGACATAACCCATCAAGTCAAAAGATAGAAGAAGAAAATTACCAGCACCAAAGGCAGTAGCAACAACAACTT
This sequence comes from Artemisia annua, assembly GCA_014162995.1. Taxonomy (NCBI): domain Eukaryota; kingdom Viridiplantae; phylum Streptophyta; class Magnoliopsida; order Asterales; family Asteraceae; genus Artemisia; species Artemisia annua. The sequence continues at coordinate 56,397 of LBNU01012081.1, forward strand.
TCATCAAATGGGTGGATCAAAAGTATCAAATTCGATAACCCGTCAACAACAATCAACACCTACAATCCATATGAACTTCAAATCATCAGTTTAATATTGAAGGAAAAAAAGAACACCCAGAAAATAAAAGGGTAACGCTCATGTTTGATAATCTGAGTTTCATAAGTGTGTGAGAGTATGGTTGAGAGAGGAGGTTTGATGTTTCTGGAGAACTCCGGAGGTGGTGNTGGGTATGTATAACTTTTTTTTTTTTTTTTTTTTTTTTTTTTGGATTGGGTTAACGTGGCAGGCCAATGAAACGGGCCCAACAGGTCAAACTTTAGTTACACTGTAGATAGCATACTAAACGACGTAGTTTTGATCGGGATTTAATATATATAGTAATTCAAAATTGGAATGCTTATGTTTTCTTCAACACCTTACCACCAATGCAATTAATTCTAGCTTAGTTGTGCATACCACATACGTTGTACCATTATTACTTGAATGGCTAATTAATCTACCGTAATATTTTTTTATTTTTATTTTTTATTTTTTTCATTCCTAGAGTCTTTGGGCGTGTTTGGTACAGCAGTGAGCTGTGAGCAGTAGCCACAGCTAACAACTCACCGCTCACAGCTTCTTAAAAAACATTGAAAAAATGAGCATTCTTAAAAAATAGCAAAGCTCATCGCTCCTTTGCCAAACGAACAATAAAAATAAAAAAACTCATTGCTCACCGCTCATCGCTCAAAAAGCTCCGCCGCCAAATATAACCTTTCTCTTTGATATATACTTTGATATATATTTAGTTTAATTGTATTGATTACTTAATCACTTCATTGGTTGTGTTTATCATGTTAACATATCATCCTAATCATATTTCAAGCTTTCACATATACCTGCTTATAACTTGAGAAACATGTATGAGCTTTAATTTATGATTTATATTAGTCATATAAAAATGTTTTTGTAGTGTTAACTCTACTCAATTAAGAAAAGAACAATAACTAAATTGTGAAATCACAATTATGTGTAACCATAAAAAAAGATAACTAAAACAATAGCTATATACTGTGCTAAGAAATTTTGAGAAAAGTTTCATATGAAACAACATTTATCTAAATAACAAATAACAAGATTTCAACCATCCATCCTTCTTTCATCCAACGATCTAGATTAAAATGAACAAATACACTAAGGGGCATTTTAGTTATTTCATACTTTCTATCTAACCCCCTAAACACACACTGTACACACACACTCACACTCGTCTCTCTCATCTCTCTCATATCCCCAATTCTCTCAGATCCCCAAACTACCACGAACCCTAATTGTGAAAAATCATTCAATGTGTTTTGACACCAAACAAGCTGTTTTCATGAATAAGCATTAGCTGTTTACACGTATAGAGAAATGTATCGCTATTGTATCTGATGTTTTTTTTTATTTGATGTTTGTGTAGTATATTGTGATGGAGGAATAGATTTGTTCCACTTGTTGCCTGATGCATTCAAAGGTATCAAGCAGATCGGTGTTATTGTTTGGGGTTCTTAGGTTTGTTACTTTTCATTCATTAAAGTTGCATTTTTTGTTTCGACCTGATAGGGTTTAGCTAACATTTAATTTGTAACAAGTTGCTTAAAATAATAGATTAAAAGTTGATTATTCTCTGCTATTCAAAGTTGTAACACCCCCAATATTGGGATATGCAGCGAAATTAAAGCTGGGTGTTACTTCATGGCACAACAGTTAAATAGAAGAAAACGATCACCAATTTAGTCGTTTTGAAAGATTTATCATTCGAAATTTATAAATATCAGAGTTTACAAAATGAGGTCCCAATTGTATCATGGTTTATAAAATAAGTTTTCGAATGATAGTTTATAGCCTTCTTGAGTATTCGTGCCTCTCCGTGCCATCCTCGAGTAAATGTAATACCTGAGATAAAACATGCTTAAAACAGTCAACACAAAGGTTGAGTGAAATCCATAGGTTTAGTTTAAGTTGTTGAACACAATAATCACAGTATGAGTTACGTTGTTATACACTCATTGTTGAAAAACAAAACAGTATTTATTTCACTAAGCTCATGATAACCCAAAGCGTAAACCTCATCGTACCAATAGAAATTGGTCAAATTGTTTCAGTGTTGCCCTAGTAGGTAAACTTGCCAATTTACCTAGTGTTCCAAATATAGTGCGTTCGATTTCCCCTATCTGGGTCAATAGGAATGGGAGTGTTAATTCCAATAATATTATTCACAATATTCGCGCTCACTCCGCAAGTGATTAATGGTTCATGATATAGGGACTTCAACATGGCAAACAGTTACTTAGTGACAATAAAACATGCAAACCAGTTTACAGTTTAAAACATTGTGTTCGAATATAAAAGCAATAGCATGCATCCCCCCAACGGGATTGTAAAAACAGTTAAACAATAGAAAGTGGGGCTACGAACTCACCTGAGGGTTATGGTAGGCAGAGATAGAGTAATGCCATAAGTGGAATTGGAAATGACTTCAAAAGATAACCTGAATAATATGGAAGTCTGAGATAAGTTTGAATTATCGAGAATTGTGATTTGAAATAATGTCGGATGACATAATGATTTTGTATCAGGGTGGCTTGCGTGTTAAAATGCTTAAAGTTCAAAAACAAAGTTATATATAAATATAACTCGTGAGTATGTGATCGTTTGTCGTAATAAAATGGAATCGTCGTTAATAAATCAAAGGTTTGCAAATGATGAAAATATATTATACGTTAAGTGCTTAAGCATATATATCGTTATGTACTTATATAGTTATATGAAAATATAATATGTATATATAAGTTAAGTTAACGAAAAGATTTGATCGAACGATTTATTATAAGTTTATATAAAACATTATTAAGAATTTGTAAATTAACATTTCTGAAAACTCCCTTCAAGTTTCATAAAATTACACTTTTAACCCTAACGGTATAACTTTTACAATATTAGTCCAAAGTTAAATATAATTACATTTTAGGTCCAAAAATATCAATATTAACATTATTCACCCAAAAGTTTCAATATTTTTAGTTTATGTCACAGAAATATCAAAATGACTGTTTGTATCCATACTTTCCAAAATTTACACTTTTAGTCCCCCGTTTAATAAATTTTGCAAATCTAGTCCAAATTTCACCAAATGAAAAGTTTAACATTTTTATTTCTTATATAAGCTCAAAACAGCTTATAGAACTTATATAATCAGCTTATTTTGTCGATAAGCTTAATTTTACCAAGTGGGCTCTCAACGAGCCAAAAGTTAGGCCCGTTAAGGTTTAATGATCCAGAGGGTTTGGGGAAACATTGGGCCTGGGGTTGGGCTTATTTAAGTGTTACAAAAACATATCAAAAGATTTTATATGATCAGCTTATTTGATTTGCTTATAAACTGCTTAATGGGCCTTAGGCCCAATCGTATATTTACAAGTTTTAGAAAAACTGTTTCGAAGGAGCTATACTTTAGGCTTCGAAAGGTGATTAAACAAGCTTGTTATCATGATTTATTTGCATGGATTAATTGTTTAGCAAGTAAACAATTGGATCGGGCATAAAAATAATAGTGTTATGTGTTTCGATTATAAAATACGAGGCCAAAGTAACACGACATAAGTCATTTTTTAAAACAGTTTTAAAGTCTTAAAAATTTTCTAAGTCTTTTGAGAATTTCGAAAATGCTCATTGTGACTTGGAAACGTGTCGAGAAAATGATTTTAACCTTTATATTAGTTACGAATTTTTGTGGCTCTTATTAGATGGTATACTAAGTATTCTGTATGTCGAATAAAATGTATATGATGTGTTTATAAATAACGAATTAAAGAGGCAAAGTAAACGTGTGATACGAATGAAAATAGAGAAACTAAATAATTTGAACAAGGAGAAAACGCCTCACCTCACCTCAAAAGGTGGAGTAGAACTTCGAGTAGAGACTGAGTTAGGACAAAGGAAATGAGTAGCTCGATTCTTGGTACTCCCAAGATATAGGAACGAGTTAAATCTTGTACTTGACTTGGTTCGAATGCCATGAGGATTGTCAAAACTCAGCGTGATCAGAAGCTTGGGAAAACTTAGACAATTTTGTGAATGTGATTACTTGTGTGTGAGTAAACTGTCGCATTGCATGTAATGCTTATATATACTCGAGTTTGTGCCTGGACAAATGGAGAAATGGAGCAGAGGTCATTAGAGCTTGGAGTGTATAAGCTTCTCAAATGATTACCAAGAGAGCATGCGATTCTTCCTTAGCCTATTCCAAACGCAACGAGACAAAAGGAATGTAGGAAGCTTGTGCTTGTTTCGTTTTGGTACTCAAGCTATCAAAGAAACTCACAATGTGGCATCTCAATGATTGGGGAACGATTTGGTGGAGTGTTGGAGGCATACGCATTGTCTTGGAGCAAAACACTATTTTGTACTCAAGTTATAGAAAACGTGTATAAGGGCTAAGCTTTGTCAGATTTTAGAACAGTAAACGTTTATGAAAGTTGATGACAAATGTCATTCCTGATTCTCAGGTGTGTGGACACTGGAGTGGTGAAATAAAATGGATATGTTGCTAGTCGAATTTCGAAATGGAGAGGCCAAAGCATACGCACGTCGCGACTAGGAGAAATAAATCAAAGGGGTGCAGTTGGGCTCTTGTTGAGCTCGCTGGTGGATCAGGCCCAGGAAAAAGAAAAGAAATTAATAAAGGGTCCGATTGGTGTAGTATATATTGGGTTGAGGCCCAATGGGTCTCATAGGCCCATTTAGTACATTTTGGGAATTGGATCGAGGTCCAATAACATTAGTGAGTATTTAGTAAATTTTTCGTAAGCTCGGGAAATATATAAACCATGTTTGGTTAATTGACAAAACGTATAGTATATTTATAAATATTAACGTTTTAAATTTACTTGCGATTTTTAGACTATTAAAATATGAGTTTTGTTTCAAGGTAATAGTGAATTATAAGTAACGTTGTGATTGTTTAAAAAAAATTATTATTGGTAAAAAGGGTTAATTAATGTTGAAACAATATATTAATCATAGGAAAAATTTCGGGATGTGATAAAAGTAAGGTTGAAAATTATGTTAGGTGTGGAAAGAGTCAATGTTGTAGAATTGATGTGTATAAGTTCAAGGTTGATTATTTTATTGTTGGATAAATATTTAATATAAATTAATGAATTTTTATGGCCATTTCGTGCAAGGTCCTGCTCAAGCTCAAAATCTAAGGGATATACTTGTAGAGGCAAAATCTGATATCAAAGTGAAGGTGGATTTCTTGTATTTTACGGAGTAATGTCTTTCTTGTTAATGGCATTTGTAGTTGTAGATTAGGAGACTGAGTTATTATCTTATCAGAATCCTAATGAGATGTCGCCGACTTGTTACGGTGAAGGCGTCGGTTGTTGTTCAGGAGAGAGAGAAAGTGTCGGTTGTTGTTCATAAGAAGGCACAGGGTGTTATTTAGGAAAATGCGTCAGATGTTGTTACTGATAAGGCAAATGAGAAGGCACCTGATGTTGTTACTTATATTCTTGTTTTCTTTAGTTCTTTTTCTTCTTTACTTTAATATATAGATGATTTGCAAAGAAAAATCTTGTTTACTTTGAGTCTGTATGAATCACATGGGATAAAGGATGAATCACAAGTGATTCATCAAGGAATCCCATGGGATTTATCAAAGAATCCCATGGGATTCTGAATGTGATTCTGAATGATTCACAATCCCATGTGATTTAGTTATTGATGGTATCTGATATTTTGTCAAGTAACAATAGTGTAGTTTCTGTATGAATAACAGAAAAGATACTTGACCATTATCTTTAATAAGATTGATTCAGAATCCCATGGGATTTTTGATGAATCCCACGTGATTTCATACAGATCCCATGTGATTTCATACACATCCCATATGATTTAATACAGATTATCCATGTGATCAAGTTATTGGAAAAGAATATAAGTAACAAACATGATATATTCAAACCAAACAAGAATTATCTAATCCCATGTGATTTAGTTATTGATGGTATCTGATATTTTGTCAAGTAACAGTAGTGTAGTTTATGTATGAATAACATAAAATATACTTGACCATCATCTTTAATGTGATTGACTCAGAATCCTATGGGATTCTTTGATGAATCCCATGTGATTTCATACAGATCCCATGTGATTTCATACACATCCCATATGATTTCATATAGATTATCCATGTGATCAAGTTATTGTAAGAGAATATGAGTAACAAACATGATATATTCAAACTAAACAAGGATTATGATTCAATATTCCATATAGTAAACAAGAATTCCGCATAGTCTTAGAAGTAAAAATAGTATAAGTAAAAATGTTGAATATTTCAAATATTCCATATATTCTAAGAAGTATCAACCGGTTTCGCTGCATCAACTGGTTTTGCCTTTCGCTTTGCCTTTAGGTTCAATGGACAAGTTGTTTTTGTATACAAGTTGGTCTTTTCTCCACAATATCCACGAGGCTTCATTTGTTTCTTTTTAACTTGAACTAATTTTTCTATTTCACACTTTCTACGCTCTCTATCTGTAGTATAAAACAAAAGTTGAATCTCAAGGGATTTTCTACTTATAGTTTATATAAAGCAAATGTAAATCCTATGTGATTACATTCAGAATCCCATGTGATTTCATGCAGAATCCCAAGTGATTTCACGAAGAATCCCTTGAGATTTCATATAGAATCACATAAGATTATGCCAAATCCAATGTGATTACGTTTAGAAGCCCATGGTATTTACACTTTTCATAACATTACACAACAAAAACTGAATCTCAAAAGCATTTTCTACTTCCAATTTATAAAAGAAAAACAAGCTTCATCAATAAGAGTATCTTGAATGTTTCCATAAAAATATGCCACAAGATGTAAGATAAAAAGAAAAACAAGCTTCACCAATAAGAGTATCTTGAATGTTTACATTATATTTAACAAATAAACTAGTGACAACAATTCAACCACTCAAAATGGTAACAAAAATATACAAATTGATACAGACGAAGACAACACGTCATTTCCACTATGCAAATTCCTTCATTTTACATTTGAATCGCCAAGATACAAAAGCACATAAAAACGGAATCACATAGCGGAACAACAGATCGGCGAAGGAACAACATATGAGTGGCGGCAAAACAACAGAACGGTGGCGGCGGAACAACAAATCGGCGGCGGAACAACATGCCGACGGCGGAACAACATGTTGAACAACAGATCTGTGGTTAATCGAAAGTTTTACGGTGATTTTTCGGTTAATCAGAAATTTTTCCGGTGATTCGAAGGTTATGTTGGATGTTAGAGAAAGTGGATCTGTGTGTTATTAATGAGAGAGAAAGTGGAGTATAAAATGAGATGAATTAGTATATTTTTTGCTTTTATTGAAGAAGGTGGAATTACTATTTTGCCCTTGTTTGTTATTTTTTACTTTTATCTCTACTGTGGATGAAAGCAAGTTGTATGGCTGAGATCTTCTAGTTTGTTCTTTAGATAACACCAGGTTGTCATAGATCTCTCTATATATGTTAGCCTACATATATCTCAATCAAAACTCCAATATGGCATTATAATTATGGTTAGTCTATATAACTTTTTAATCTATATAACTTTTACCCCCTCAATATACACAACTAATCCAAATAACTGTGTTGATGTATGACGATATGACGTTGATTTTTATATAACATTTCTTTTTT
>LBNU01012087.1:3552-16099 GCA_014162995.1 Artemisia annua
GACGCCGTCAGCTCGCCGCCATTAGGTATCTCGGATGGCCTAGATCCACTTCTGACGCCGTCACCTTATAAAACCTTCTGGGCCGTCACTCTTTAAAATATAACCTGACGGCCTACTTTTCCTAACACCTGACGGCGTCAGGTGTTAATCCCAAAATTTCCTCTGGCCCGTCATTTGAAAATTGGATTCCACTCTTTTGTCAAAGTTTGCTGACGGCGTCACCTTGTGACTTCTGACGCCGTCAGGTTGTAAATTCACCATCTTTTGAGACTTTGTCGTTTTCTTCACTTTTATGCTCCAAAAACGTCCGAATATGCATGTTTTCCAGAATTCCTCTCAAAAGTACCTAAAATGACAAAAGGAACGATTTAGGGAAATATTTGATCACATTTTACGAATTAGGGCTTAAATGACCCCCTAAAAGCGTAACACTTTTCGTCTCATCCGACACACTCAAGTATTTCATAAGTAAACAGTAGTTGGTTCCGTATGCATATTGCCATAAGTCTCATGAACACAACGTTAACAAGTATGTGAGCCATCGCAATGACATCAACACAGTATAAGGTGCCCTTGGGGAGGAGTTTGCCAGTTCTCCTAGTGTATCAAATAAAGTGCATTTGTCTACCAAATTCCGGCTAGAACAAATGGGTCGGTCAAGCAATAATAGATCTATTCACAGTATTCGCGTTCACTTACTGCCTCAGCAAGTGACTAAGGTTCATGATAGAAGGGACTTTCAAGTTGGCGTAATGTCTTATGCAATACCAGGTAGCATACAATAGTGGAAATACTTGATCAAGATACTTGTGTTCATGTAGTGTAGCATGTATCCCACCTACATAGTTTGTAAAACATGTAAAAAGTATGGGACTATAGACTCACCTCGAATGAGTGTGTATGTAGGCAAACAAGTAATGTCAAGTGCAACTAGGGAATGGCTCCAACACACAACCTGGATAGTATGAGAAACCTCAGTTTCTTATTGTGGAATGGTTTGCATTTGTGAAATGCTTGAAGTAGAAAAACAATATTATACATAATATTGTCTTGTCTTTATGTGTGTCGATGATAAGTCTTGCCAGACTTATGGAGTAGTGCACCCTAGCAGGGTGTAGAGTTCAGTGAATAGAGTGTTCATTATGTTTCATGATCTTGGGAGTTTTTAGTTCATAACCCTTGGGGTTTCAGAAGGTTTGTAGTTTAGTCATTAGTAGTGAAACTTTACAGTTTCTGTCCTTGAGCTTTGTGAAAGTGACATATCAGCTGGATATGTGAAAAGTGATCTTTTATTATCTTGTCACCTTAAGTATTCACTTTTAGTTCTCTTTTAGTTATCAAAATAACCATTTTAACAAGTTTAGTGAAATTACAACTTTAACCCTTATACTTTATAAAGTTTACATTTACAATTCATGAGTTTATAAAAATGACATTTAAGTACTCCAAGTTTATAATTATTCCATTTATAACTTTACTTTGTCAAAATAACAGTTTTGACACTCTTGTTCCAATATTTACATAATTAGTCCTTGTACTTTCAAAGTTGACACTTTAGTCTTTATGAAATGTATATTTACATTTTTAGTACCCATAATATCAAAATAGTTTAATAATGACATAAATGTTCTGAATATACTATTTTAACACTAAGTTTACAGAATTTACAGTTTTAGTCCTTGTAGTTTGGAAACTTTGCAAAAATAGTCCTTTATGTATAAAAAGTTCATTTTAGGTCCTTATACCTTCAAATTTACACAAGTGACTCAAAATACTTTATATTTACTGTTTGTAACCTTAACTTACAAAAATTACAGTTTTAACCCTTAATTTCCAATATTGGCAGTTTTAGGTGCTTGACTTTATATCTTTTACATTTTTAGTCCAAAACAATATTTTAGCTTATGAGTTTATTCCAAATAGTTTATTAAGTTCCCAGAAGCTTAGAAAATGTTGTGGTAGCTTATCAGTTACCTTATTATAGCTTAAAGCTTATTATGTGTTTATTATAGTGTTATTGGGCCTGAAGTGATATGTTAAGGCCCATTGGGTCTTCTGTAGGTCCAGTGGGCTTCCAACTGGTCCTGGTGGTTCTTGGGCTCATATTGGGCCTTTCCAAAGTGAGTGTGAGTGATGTTGGGCCGTGAAACAGGCCACATCCAATAGTGAGTTTGATGGGCTTTAGCCAATTAAGGGTGTTATAATGTTTTATGTGAACGAGTTGCGTAGCCAAGCTTTGAGCTTGTGAGAGGGCTTACATGAGTTTAAGAGTGAGGGTGCTTAGTGTAGCTTGTTCATTTATGTTTCATAGAAATAGTTTTTACAAAAATATAGGTATGTTATACGTATGAATATGGAATAACGAGGCCAAAGTAAAGTGTGAAAACCATTTCTAAACACTTAGAAAACATTAGCAGTTTCTTGATGTAGGCCAAGTTCACTTGTAAACGTGTGATATTTAGTATCTTAGAGTTAGGTTAAGCTTGTAATAAGTTCATGGTTCGTTTATACGTATATAGAGATGTGAGTAAGAGTTTTTATGAGGTATGAGCTTAACGAGACATAGGAGATATTTGGCCAGAGTGTTGGTGTTGTAATACGAATAGAAAACATAGAAATTAGATGTAAAATGAATTAAGTGTTTGAAAAAACTTACTACACCTTCAAAGGTGGGATGTATACGAGTTTTAGAGGCTAGATAAGGACTCGTGGACTTGTGGCTTGATCTCTAACACACCAAGGATCTAGGAGAGACTCAAGGTGAGCTTTTAGGAGCTTGAGAGGAGCTTGTGGCTTCTTCTTTCTTCTCGGTACAAAGGCAGTGAACCAAATGAGTTTGTGAGTGAGTTTTTGAGTTCTACGTGAAGTTTTCTTGCATGGGAGGAGTATAAACTGAAGATAGAGACAACTTGGAGTAGAAAAAGGGAATATGGCAGAGGGATAACGAGTAGGGTAAGGGTAGGATAGCTTGATTGGCCCTCAACTTGGTTATCCAAGTGTTACTTGGGTCGGTTCCATGTGATGATGAAGCATGGGTTTCTAGAACCTGATTTTATTTCGGGTTCAATGTATAACGAGGTAAGCAAGAGGGTAGCGAAGTCCTTTGGTCCTTGAGTTGTCATATGATCTAGTGTGAATGAGTTTGAGAGTGTGTTTGGTTGTAAAATAACAAAAGGGTCCGTTTGACATTGTAACGTGACCAAAAGGTCACTATGTGATCTTGTAATGGTTGGTGATAGTTGTGGTGATGTTAAGACATCTTTATATAGTCATAGGAGTCTTTGAGAGAGTTTGTAGGAGTCGTGAAACGTTTAGGAGTCCAATTGAGATTTAACGTGACCAAAAGTAAATAAATATATTTGGAAAACTCGTTGTGAGTCCTTGGGGGCTTAGAGTTGAGTTTAGCATAGATAGAATGTCCTAAAATGAGCATTAATGGATTTCCAAATGCCTTGGAAGGTCTCTTGTAAGCTTGTGCATGACATGAGTTGTTTAGGTGTACGTTTGTATATATATAACGAGACAACAAGTTGAGTTAGGGCACGTTTGTGAGTCATGAGAGTTGTGAGTTGATGAGAAACACTTAGGAAGTCATTAGAGTGGTTTTGGAACACAATTGGATCAATGGAAACGTGTTTTGCAAACATGAACAAAGTTATGTACGTTTGAAAAAACGTGTGACCTCGCTAAGCTTTGCCCCTGGTTTACTATTCATTTGTACGTATTAGGTTGAGATATTAGTTGATCTCGATTCTTTTGGGTGCAAAGGATGAGATGGTGCCTTTTGTTCCATATGTTGTTTGTAAGAATCGCGAATTCGGATGCCAAACCAAACGTGCAAACACGTTCGAATTCATATGTTATATTAGTTGTTGGATTGGGCCGTTAGGGGGCTTAGGAGTTCCTTTGGCCCATTTCATGTTTTAATGTGATCCGTGTAGTAGTATTGGGCTCATGTGTTTTGTATTGGGTCGTATAGGCCCAATGAGAGTTGTGTGACCAAGTCTGGTCATGTGGGGCCCACTTGTGAACAGTGTGGGTCCTGCAAGGAATATTATATTATATTCTGTAGTTATAGGGCCCACGAGGATGTAATCCAGTTACGTGGAAGTTGTGGGTCCCATAAATGAGTATTATAACTCGTATCCGTATTGTAGGGTCCACTGAGGTGAAACCTCATATGTGGGTATTGCGAGTTCCACTGAGATGCCAACCTCATATGTGGGAGTTGTGAGTGCAAAGAGTTGCACTTGTGATCAAAACTGATCCATAGTTACGTTGTGCCTTGTCCAGGTCATTGTGGGTTGCGTGTGAGCTCATTCATGGTAATTGTGAATCACATAGCACATAATGATTCAGAGTTGCATAGTGTAAACAAAAAGTTTAAATTTTGCCTAAAATGGGTGCATGAACAGTAACATACAATTACTTCATGATTAGTGTTTGTTAATAATTGGGGTTTTTCTCAGGATATTACACTATAAGATCTTTTGATGTGTCCTGTGGCTCTAGACTCGATAAGTGCATAATTTGGTTGTCGGAGACTGGAGCGGTGTCTCCTGTTTCAATATCAACATGGCTCGTAATGAGCGGTCGATAGATTATGCATGGTTCCCCGTGAAAATGAAACAAGCTCTTTTGAGAGAACTTGAGTGGCTTAGAAGGTTTAGTGCAGTGCATCACTGGGTCCATGACGTCTTTGTCTTCTATACCGGTGTCGCCTTAGCAACAACCAGTAGCATATGAATTGAACCCGGTTTCTGCCTTAAGGTTGAATAATTGGAGGGCTATTTCTTTTCACCCTTTATCATTACATTTCTTTTTAATTCTCCAACCCCTTCTTTCTCCTTTCCCACATTACTCCTTTTTTCGTAATCATACCTAAGGACTTTCTAATACTAACTATTCGGTATTGTCCTTGGGTAGATCCCTCAGGCTCTGGCAGATCATAGGACGGTTTTGCTAACCTTAGCCACCTTATAACTTCATGACTATCCTATGTTGCCATAAACCAAATCATTGAAAATTCTCTCAACGTGTTTATGATTAGGAAACACAATTTGTTAACACGTTGAGAGTTTTATCATTTTCAAATGCTCCCTTAACATGTGCTCATATGTTTTGATTTGAAAATTTGCACATGTTGGGTAGAGTTCGCACTTTTTGAATTGATCCACTGATGTGTTCCGAAAGCTTTAAATTTATAATAACTAATTTTACCAATTCTCTTAATTCAAAACACACGGGTAAAAGTATAACCCTCGTTTATAGTAAAGAGTTTTGGTAAGACCAGGTCGTTCCACAGGGACTGAGATTACTCTTATATATCAACTAACTAATCAAGATGATTTAGGAACTTATGCAAAGGCTTACTGTGAAATTAAAGTATGAGATAAATATGGTTTACTTGGATAGTTTCTATAACTTTGGTGATGGTTTATGATTATGATCTCAGAGGTATAGCAGGTTCAACAAATGAGTAGTTTTTTTCGTCAAAATAACGTTTCATCAGTTAACAAATGTGATTCAAGACTTATGTCTGCTAATCCTTAAACAAGTGGTTAACAAGTTTAAGAAATAGTTGCAACGTTCAAGACTTATCACTAGCGATCACCACAATAATATCTAAGAAGTATTTCAACACTTTAAAGGATCTTTGACTTCACTTTAGCACTCCAATGATTGGATTACGAAAGAGAGTGAGTATCAGAACTTTATTGGTTTTTGGGATGATAGGTTGTTATGAAAATGAGGCGAAATATGGCTCTATTTATAGGCAAGGATTGACTGGTTAGGCACTAAAGTACGCCGTACTTGAGGAAAAGGTCGGCGGGTTTCACACTGAATGCCGGCGATCTAGGAGATAAACAGCGGCGGCCTTCAAGAGATTTCTTGGAGCCAAAGGGTCATTAATAGAGCTGAAGGCCGACGCACTTGAGACATAAGCTCGGCGCTCTTTTCACTTGGAATAGGCTTTATCATAAGATTATCTTGGATTTGTATATTTTGCCTTGGTTCTTGAAGATCTTTGTCTAGAGGACTTGAAATGTATTTTCAAGCCATTAAGTATCGAACGTCCATATAAATCATTAAGAAACTAGCAAATAACGCTATATAAAATATGTGTAATTCGAGCGTCATCATCCACTTTCAGAGACCATGACCGATTCGAGACACGTTTACATCATTAGTTAAACTAGCTTGAAATTATTACCCGGCCTGGTCAAGACCACTAAAAGTTTCACGAAACGGTACACTCTACTCAGACAAGTCCTCTTCGAGACACGCTTACATCACTGGTTAGACCAGCTTGAAATTATTACCCGGCCAGGACAAGTCCTTTTGATTGATGACAATTAATGTTTCGTCAATTCATTGGAAAATTCCGAGTCTCGCTCACATGAGATGCTAAGTTCCTTTTTCACAAACCATTTGCTCCCCCTCAATATGTGCATTGATATACAAAAGAGTTTAGGACATATGGATGAGTGTTTGGTTAAGTTCAAAACAATCACATTTTTTATCAGATTTCATATTTAAATCACAATTTCTCCCCCAATCAAAAATTTCAAACCATTTGAGATTTGTGATCCCAAGTGATTTAAATAAGTTAGCAAATTTGGGGAAAAATGTGGTCTAATTTTGAATTATACTGATAATGAGACGAAACGGTGCTCCCCCTCAATCCTTGAGGGAGCGTGTTATGTGTCAGGAATGATGAGTTTATAAATGATTTAGAGTTTAACGAGAAACTCATGAAAAATTCATATTCTGACAGATAACAATGTTGATGATAAGTTAAATTTTGAAATCACTCTCCCCCACAATCGATGACCCATTTTCTATTTAAAATTTTAATGAACAATTTATGCTTGATAGTCATCGATTGAGTGGCAAATTTTATGGAACATTTCAAGTATGATTGATTTTCAAAATTCATGGTACCACCAAGTTTGAGTACAAATACTCCCCAGAAGAATCATAGAAGGGTAAGTATTTGCGATGTAAAGAAGACTTCTCTTTTTATACAAGAAATGATGCACTGAAACGTACATCAATTCGATGAAACATGGATATAAAGTAATCCATGTCCGGGAGAAATTAATCACCCATTGACAGGAACAACCGTCTTTTTGGCACGTGCTTTCCTCATTTTAAAGAAAGGGTTGCTATCTGAAGTAATAGCAAGTCATTTTGATAGAATACTTTGATAAACGCCATGTTTTAGAAAAACATTATTTTAAATTAAAGAAAAACTCTTGCTCAATCATATGTATGTTTCCGTGTCATTATTGAATGACATTTCTAGAAACGTACATAATATTGATAACACAAGAGACATGTCGTGAGAAGAGTATTTTTTTTTGGATTTTAAGATTTTCTGATTTTTATGGTTTTTGTAGGTTTTATAATTTTATATTTTCTTTTTATTTTAAAACTATATACAAAGGATATGTGAAGTAAATACTTTACTCCTCATTCTCTTCCTGAAGACTTTTGAGAGATTCTGGCGTAAGGCTCTTCATTCCAAGTCGCAGAAGAATGAATTGAAAATTTTCTCTCGAGAGAGCCTTTGTAAAGATGTTCCACAATCCCTTTCTCAACTTGTTCCCTGATGATGCGTGGTTTTGCGACCTTACAACAGGTTTAACCTCTCAAGGGATCTTAAGAGGCTTGCAATCCCCACCAGGCAGTGTACCTGACCGATGTAGTATAGTATAGTGGCAAGTACCGGGGGATTGATCGTTCTCTAGGAGAATAGTGTCGTTAGGATTGAAAAACTACTCTAATAGGTCTAAGGGTGAGGGAAGATTCTTTTTTGTATTTTATGTTTTTAGGAAAGCAAGTAAAATTATCTCAGGTTTGAAGGAGTGGGCGGAATTAGTTGCTAGTCAACTAACCCAATTAACTACAAATGCAAATAAAATAAATAAAAGAAAATAAAATAGTTGCGAAAACTAATATGGAGAGAAGTGTGTTTACTTAGATTTCATTACTCCCTAACTATCTTTTACCGGTTGATTAGTGTGTTATAATTGCGTGGATGACGGGTTGCATTCCTTAATACCAGTCGTGGGGGTGTGTACGAACTTCCCCAACTCTATAAGCTCCTACTTCACTGCTATGTCGAGCCAACTAAAAGCTCCTAACATGGGATCACTAGAATTCGCTTATGCATTAAATACAACCATATAATTGTGGTACACTTCCGATCATGTTTCTTAAGACGTTCAAGCAAGTTACCGTATAGGAGGTTAGCCAGTTTTCTTAAGCCTTACATCGATAAACATTCATCCAATACATTTAATAACACACCATTCAACCAATAATTAATAGTTAGGTTTCATTAGATCTAAGCAAACACGAAGAAAACCTAGCCTAGCATGTTAAACAAAAGACAAGAACAAGATAGAATCAAACAACACATAGACATATTGAATAATTAATTGATAACTTATCTTCAATGTAACATGGAAGATCTCAAGGTAAAAAACCTTGAAAAAGCTGCTAAAATTCGTATTAGGGTTCCTCCCTAAAAAGTTCCACACAATGAATGAAAATTGCGAAAATATATATAGGAAAACAGATCTGACGGCGTCACTCTTTGGGTTGTGACGCCATCACCTCGTCGTGCTAGGGTTTCCTGACGGTCTCTTGACTTCGTCCCCCTTTAAGTTCCAAAATTCCATTCTGGCTTATCAAGGACAATCTTCACATCCACCTCCGTTTGTCTAGCTTGACGGCGTCACCTCCTAAGTCTTGACGCCGTCATGGGTACTGTTCCAGCAGATCAGAGACTTTGTCGTTTTCTTCACTTTTATGCTCCAAAAACGTCCAAAATGCTTCCTTTTCCAGAATTTCTCTCCAAAGTACCTAAAATGCCAAAAGGAACGATTTAGGGCGATATTTGATCAAATAAATACGATTTAGGGCTTAAATGACCCCCGAAAAGCGGTACACTTTTCGCCTCATCAAATACCCTTACACTTGAGATTTGCTTGTCCTCAAGCAAATGCGCTTTTATTCTAATCAAAATACAAGTTAGGGGTCATTTAACACTAATATAAAAGTAATTACAACAAATAATCGTTCCACTTTAATCATAATAAGCACGGAGATTACACACTAGCACCTCACAAGTAGTGTTTAGATACTCACATCTCTCAGGTGTCATAGAATTATATCTCATAAATGAAAATGGACAATATCTCTCACTACCTGTCATAGCAAATAGATTACCATAGGCTTGGGAAAGGATCGAAAACCTTCTCCACTAGGCGTAAGCACCTAAGATAAACTATCAAAGAGGACTTTACAAAAGGGTTGTAATGAGGTGTAGGGATATGATAAACACGGTTTTGTTGGATAAGGGATATTTTACTGGTGGCGAGTTAAAGATCTTGATTAATTACATGTACAATATGGCGTTGCTAAGCCAAGACTAGACTCGACTTAAGCTAATAAAAAACTAAAAAAAACATAAAATAAACATAAAAAGAAACGGGATGGTAGTCCGTATGTTTTTTCTACTTTTCTTTTTCTCATTTTTTTTCTTTTTCTTGATTTTTTGATTTTTTTTGTGTGCATACATTCTTGCCCTACCATCCAAAATAATACATCATAGGGGCCTCGATTCTCCCCTTACACTTGAACTTTTACATACTTTACAAATACTATTCTAATGACTCGAATTAAGATAATCGAAACACTTGGAGTACTTTTAAAATATTTAGCACATATGGGGGTAATAATGTTGTTCTTCCCCATTACTCCATTATACTAGTACTTTACCCATGGGTCCCAATCATCCCAAAACAATATGTACAAGATATGACTCAACTTAGCAACCATGTAATCAATTAGATAATTAACTAAGGGTTTAAACAAATGTTGTCACAATAATGCACTAAAGGTGAGTGCATACAAGGTAGGCTAAGGCGATTTGGGTGTACATTTAAGTGGGTTGTAACAAATTCTTCCTTTAAGTAAAATGCTTAAAGTTAGAAACGAAAAGATAGGCTCTGGAGGGTGTACTAGGGGTATCGTGTACCAAAAATGGGTACAACGCAAGGGTGTGGGAGAATTACTTGACCAATGTAGTCAAAGTAATTATAACAAAAACACGGGTGTAAAACAATGGGTTAATCCTAATGCCTCTTATCACGTAGTCAATCCTAACTACACGAATGTAGTCTCACTAGCGGTCTCGGAATGGTCCTAACGCAAGTTCTAGAATCTAAGTGCTACCGGTACTCACATCATAGCATAAATGCTTTTCCTACCAATTCTAGGGGCGATCCTCACATATTTGAGGTGGAAAATTTTTTAGCGGTACGGTTTTGTGCTAGTCATATA
This sequence comes from Artemisia annua, assembly GCA_014162995.1. NCBI lineage: Eukaryota > Viridiplantae > Streptophyta > Magnoliopsida > Asterales > Asteraceae > Artemisia > Artemisia annua. The sequence goes on from LBNU01012087.1 coordinate 13,909, forward strand.
ACTCCAATCCATGAGACGCTCATTAAGACCAAAGTTTCACTCCTATATGTTGTAAATTTTTTTTTATTTGGCACTAAAATTGCCCTAACAGGTATTTCTCTCAGTTTTATTACACACCTACCATTAAACAAACAAAAATCAAGCGTAATTGCATTCTCTAAGGTATCGTAATTTACCCCCCTTACACTTAAGATGAACATTGTCCCAAATGTTCAAATAATAAGATGTAAAAGTAAATAAGGTAAAACAATGAAATCAAATACTCCCCTGATTCACTCGGTGGATAAAGTGGTAACATGGTTAGATCTTCTTCCAAGAGAATGTAGAAGCTCCAAGATTAAAGCATTGCCAAAAGCTTGATTCCACATACATCTCCTTGTCCAAAATAACCTGTTAAACCTGAGAAAACAAACACGAAAACCTGCATAACATCGGCGGGATAAATCTGTATAAGGATATAATGTTTGTGGAATGAATATTTTGCAGATTCCTGGAGTTTATAAGTTAGAGATTCAATAAAGCATTTTATGATTCCGGAAAAAAAAACAAAACTTTCAAAAATTCCAGAAAACTACACCTGACGCCGTCAGAAGTGATCTGCCAGATTTTTCATGTTAAGTTTTCAAAAAATTTCTTGAAAAACTCAATTCTTAATTCCTGAAAATCCTGCAAAACATCATTATGACTCGATACAAGCATTTGACTCAAACAAGTACTAATATGTATGCTAATTTAATATTGTTATGATTCATGCTCCATTCGTTCTAATAAACCGACTTAGATTTCCCTTACACTTATCTTTTGCAAAATACCTTTATATGTAGTTAAGACGAAGTTAAAAACAAAATAAAGCATTTTCACAATTTAGGTTGAAGCATGAATCAATAACAATAAAAATAAAACATGCATATGAAAGCAAATAAAATTAAACAAACAAACAAACAAAACAAACAAAGCTTGGGTTGCCTCCCAAGAAGCGCTTTTCTTTATTAACGAGTCTTGTAGCTAGACTCAAAGTCACCGTACATTACGTGACTCCATCATTGGTCACAGTGTGTAGGTCATCTTCTTGTGTAGTCTTATATTCCGGACCTAGTATCAAGCACTCTTTGTAGAAACCAAATATTCTACTCATAACATAGTCTACTCCTCTACGTCTATCCTCATTATTCCTATAGTAGACCGCTTGTTTATGCTCTTTCTCAAGGTTTTATAAACACCGGTATTGTTCTATCTTATAGGGCATTTGGTAGGCTATCTCATCGGTCTCATCCTTGAATCTAACTATCCCTAGGGATGGGTCATAATCCATTTTAGAGGCCTCAACAAACGGTTTTCCAAATACTACTTGAGTTAAACAACCATCTATTACCAGACGAATATCCTCTACAATCACAAAGTCGGTGATATAGGTGAAGTTTCCTACATACACATGTAATCCTTTCACTCTTCCTACGACGTTACTAATCCAACCCTTGTTAGGAAATATCCTAGGTCCAAGTTGCTTTTTCATTATCCAATTGTAATGGATCCTAGTCATGATGTTTATCGGGGATTTAGGGTCAATGTAGGCTTTCCACACATGCACATGCCCAATGTTGCATGGTATGTTGATATTAGATGGGTTACCCGCTTTGATGATTGGATTACCTAGGAAGTATGGTGTCTCGGGGTCATCGAATAAATCCTTATGGTATGCTCGTTCTTCCTTGGTGGGTAACCTATCGAAGTAGTTCTCTACCTCATCTACTTCCTCTACTTCGCTTTTCTTAACTTCCTTATCAACCTCGACTTCCTTAACTTCATCCTTATCACTTTCTTCCTTATTCTTATCGATTGGCTTGATGGTGACAACGTTGACGAAGTGGACATGTTTGGATGAAGAAGGGTCTTTGACTTGGGGTCCGCTATTTGTGTTTCTAGCGTCCTTATGTGGAGGTGATAGCACTTGGTTATTAAGGGCTTTCAATAAGTTGTCAATTTTATTGGTCATCTCCGCTTGTTGTTGGTTAAATTCGGATTCGAACCTAGCTATTCGAGCTTCTTGAGATGCCATAAATTTGGACATCAATCCTTCAAGATGATTGGTACTACCATAGTTGTTGGAAGGATTGTTATTGAAAGTGCGGTTTGAGGATGAACCGCTTGATTGGAAACGATTAGGTGGGTTGGAAGAATTGTTTTAGGGCAT
>LBNU01012092.1:0-19094 GCA_014162995.1 Artemisia annua
CGCCAAACCCATACCTGGCAAAAATTTTAAAGCAAATATACACAACATTCAACATGAAACCCTAGCAACTAATTGCAACAATCATTTAATAAGCCTAACAATTAATAACATCCAACATTTAATTCGTGGCATTTATTTTCGGTATAAAAGACCTACACCTAACAGCTGAAACACCTTGTTCTTTCCTAATTTGGCATAACCTAAACGCACCATAAGGAAAAGCAGCTAAAAACGCAAAAAAAAGCAAAAAAACAAAGATCAAACCTAGTATGAATCCTTGAAAAGAGGCAAGATGTCGACCCTTTTTTGTATGATAAAAACCTGATCCACCCAGATCTAATAGATCTATGATCATATACACCAACCAACATAGAATATGTGGAGCTACAAAGCAACACCTGGCAAAACCATAGCCACGGATGGAATAAAAAAATGGCTCCATAGCACAGTGACGGGTAACACTGGCCGGAGCCACCCACATGGATCCAAAATTGTAAAAGGGAATGTGAGAGGAGAGTGAATAGTATGGGTAGTGTGGGTCGGGTTTTGTAATAGGGAGAGGTAGATGGGTCGTGCCCAAGTGGGACTTATTTTGTGTTTTTTTCTTTGGCACTGTTCATAAGAGTCCCAATAAATGTATAATAGGATAATGTCTTGGGTAAGAACCTCACTAGGTAAACGGGTGGCGGGGAATACATCGTAATACTAATAATATTATATTTTAATTAATGAAATACTAATCGTATTTTTGACTTTTGTGTACACTAATATTCGGGTAATACGCCATCACACAAGCTCAAACTAATCAAAATCCTATCTCTCAGATGTTAGTTAATGTAGTCACCTTAAAAGTATTTGTACCAAGTAAGATTCGCCTCAGTGTAGTGGTATTACATTCTAGTGATATAGTCGAGGTTTTTTTCTTTCTTTTTTTTTAATTAGTTTTATCTTTTATCTCTTACGCACCTCTGTTCAGTGTTTGGTTTGACACCGAATAAACCAAAAAATAAACCAGACCAAAACCAAATATAACCAAACAAAAAATTTTAATTGGTGTATGGCACCGAGCCAAGGTATTTAATTGGTGTTTGGTTTTGTTTGGTTTATGGTTTGATGAAAATATATTTAACCGAACTGAAAAAACCGAATATCTCTATCTACATAAAAAATAATAATATACATATACATACTTTGGTTCTTATCATCATAAATGAGAATCATGATATTCAACTAGGTTTTGATACTTGGAGATGGAATATTCAAGCTAATAAGACTTCTGAATATATATTTTTTTTTGTTAAACATGATTTCTTATTTTTTGTTAACCATGATTTCTTATCTTAAGTGGCCACTTAAGGTTCTTTGCACATAGCAGGAATTAAACTTGAGACCTCACACATTTTAGAGTGATAGTCACAAGCCCTTTTGCCACATCTAAAGACTTATGATGAAGAAAATTTATCTTGTTTCGCTTTTATTTACTTCTTTGAACTTGTGAAACTTTTTGGTTTCTTAAACTCGTATTTTGTTGATTTAACTTGAGCAATTTGTGAAGCCTTTTTATTTCTTAATTTTATTTGAACTTTTAGGTTTTTATTTATGATTTCTAGATTATAATTTTATGTTTACTTGAATTTGGTTTTCTTGGTTTTAACCGAAACCAAACTGAATTCAAATTTGGTGTATGGTTTGGTTTTATCCATTCTATAATTGGTTTGGTTTGGTTTTGGTTTTGACTTAAAAAAATTTCAAACTGATAAACCCGAACCATACAACCCACAAACCCGAGAACCGAACCGATGAACACCCCTACCTCAGTGAGTGGTTATAATGTGCAAAATACAAGCCCTTGTGTGTTCTATACATGCATCGTATGTGAATAGATACAACACATTCTATATATATACTAAACCACAGTACACTTGCCGACCATTTAGAATTTAATATTCCAAAATTCATTATTATATTCTCAATATATACTGTACAGTGCCTATTGAAGTATGTGCCAATGTATAAAAAACATTTTCTTTCTGGATTGTGGCTTTAGCCCATGTTAGGCACCCGGCCCAACAACATAAAACATTCTTCAATCTATATAAAGTAAAGTAAAGTAACTCCCAATACCGTCTTCCACGGATTATGGCTCCCAATACCCGTCTTTCACGGTGTATGGGGGAGGTTGAGACGTAAACAGCCTTACCCCTACCTAAGGTAGAGAGGCTGCTTCCGATTCTACCGTCTTCAATCTATATACTTACCTCAATCATAGATCCATTGGTCAACGCATGCAACGAAAAAATAGGCCTTCAAATATTCGTGAATGTCATGTAGATACTTAAAAAAAATTTGGGGTGACAACTATAAAGTATAACTTTTAAAACATTTAGTGTTAACTTTAAATGCATAAAAACCTTAAAAAAATGACTTTTTTTTCCACTTGGCCTCGGAAACGCACCGCAAATAAACGGGTCATAATTTAGAACACTTTCAAAAAACATCCCCGCCTCAACGCGTTGGGCACCAACCTTCTTGTTCTCTACCAAAGAAACCTTATCAATTACTCTATAAAAGTAAAAAAGAATTTAATTGTGATTAACTACATACATACGATGATTATTAATGATATATTTATGGCAATTATATTCAAAAGAAAACATAATACCATTATAATTATTATTATCTATATTACAGAAATCATATTACATCACACATAGTTTTGGAATCATCAACACCTACATATATTCGAAACATTAAGAGTGCACATAAACACATCCTACAAATCAAATATGAATTTAATCATAAGTGCACTTTTTATCCTCACAACGCTTTCATTCAATATTGCTTTTGAGCCAAATGATTTTACTCAGTTTAGGACATGGATCCACAATGCTATGGAAGAAAACATTTCACTCCATGTGTATCAAGAAGGTAGAGATGATTATGGAAGAGCCACACTTGGTTTTCAAGAGAAGTTTACTTGGAAATGTGGGGTGCATTTTGGTACACATGTTGTAGGCGAATTTTGGTGGGGTGAAAAATATACACATATTAGTGTTTACAATGGAGACGTTTTTAAGTTGTGTTTCGATGGAAACATATTTTCGACACAACATTGTTATTGGAAGGTACAATCAGATGGATTCTATATAAGTCGATATAACCGTACAGATCCTAAATATTGGAACCGTTGGCATACATGGTAGAAATTGTAATTTCCTTGTGAACAAATACAATATAATTATTATATAAAGTTGGTTATAAGAAGTTGGGTGAAATTTTGAGCTATTAATGTTTTGGTCATATTGTTATGTTGCTTTACATATTCGTCAATTGAAAACCGATGCACAAAAGAAAATGATAATGCTTCCCATTTACAACAGAATAGCTTTTTCGCGTGGTATGGTGTGTGTTAACATCTCTAACTAAATCAATAATGTAATTCTTTTTGGTTATCATATATTTTGAACTTTTGGCTGATAAATCCCTAAAGTTTGAGCCTATCACCACACACACAAAAATCGAGTAAAGCCTTCTTGTTTGTTATAAAAGTTGTCGTTATCACATAAATATAATATTTGACGAGATCAAAAGTCGTGTTGTAAGAGACGTGTGACGTAGTACATAATATTAAAGTATTTTAATAGTTTGATTTTAAATAAATAAACACATTGTTAGAGTTTTGCTCCATGTAATTTTTTTCGTCTCAAAATATTACGCTAAAAGAGGGTACATTACTACCCACCTCATTAATCTGTAGCAATGGTTCAGTAAACCCATCGCCATATCAGCTTCTACTCCCGCCACCAAACTCAATACTAAACCCACTCAACACCAAACCCACCACACGACATATCCACAACACACTCGCATACACATAATTACTAGATTTTTGTTTGATGAAACCAACCACCGAACCACCCATTTCTCTGCCCTGCACGTGTTGTTTAATCCCCCCCAATAGAAAATGTCACGTAACTCAACTCGAGCTCGAGCTTTTGCCGAGTAACTTGAATTGAGCTGACCTTTATCGAGCCTAGAAAATAAGCTCAAAATATTTAACGAGTCGAGCTCGATTTTATATAGGCGCGACTCGAGTTATCATTGATCATTTAGGGCTTTTACACGTAAATACATTAAGCATAAATATTTATTTATGAATACTGTTGGGAATTATATTTATTGATTTGATGATACAAAACAAGAAGAATGAAACAAGAAGGACTTAAAGTGACATGGAAGAATTCTTCAATTAATGAAGAATAAAACACAAGGGACTTGCTTGCAAAAGACGTTTTATTTATTAGTCCTTCGTAGTATTTTGTAAACCCTAGTTCTCTATTATATAAAGAGATCAAGGGTACAGGTTTTAATTAGGTCTTCCATAATGTAGTCGACTAAAAGGTGTGTGTGTAACCTAGGCGTAGGAGATAGACGCCTAGGGTTTATTAGTGTTTTAGTTTAGATAACGTGTTCTACTTGATCAAGGTAGAACATGTTAATTAGTTTGTTAATCGTTAGAGAAGATAATAATAATGAAAAACCTTGTTCATAATAATGATTGATTCTATGTTTGAATATTCCGCCTTCATTATTATGTGTTCCTAGATAATAATATTAGACCTAGTCTAAGAGTCTTCAACGATCTTATCAAATACATCAAGCTTCTCGAACCGATCTCATACCAAATTCAAACTTACTCGAGTTGAGCTCGTGTTTCCCTCATGATATGTCGCTGACCTACCAAGCCATCAAAAAAATATCAACATCAAAATTTCAGACCACATACCTTTCGAAATCCAATCAAAAATCATAAAAAGGCTTCTTGTCAAATCATTACTTCAATTCTGATCCGTTTCGGAACAATGGAAGTCTCTTATCGACAACTCAAAATTTATTAAAAACTTTCACATTAAGCACACAAACCCTCAATATCTTTTACTTGTACGGTACAAGATAGATACTGTCTGGACATATACCTCGGTTATCGATGACAATACTTTCCCCCAACAAAAGTTTCCCTTAACCGCCCCGAGTCCCTTAAATTACTTAGACACACATTAACACTCGGTTGTGTTAATGGGTTGTTGTGTTTTTGCGGCTTTTACCAAGACATAGATTTAGAAACTAAGATCGTTGTTATTTGGAATCCTAGTATTAGGGAATGTGTTGGTATTGTTATCGTATTGTATTCACCGGATGCATATGTTAGTTTAATAAAGCCATTGGCTTAAAGCTATTTAGGCATGTCTAGTCTTTAGGTTTTAGTCTGTTATTTTTCTATTTAATCTCTTGTACTATTGTTTGTTCAGTGAATCTGATTAATACAATTTTTAGTATTCCCTCGAATTTTTATATGGTATGAGAGCTAGGTCGAAGATGAAGTAGGGAGAAAAAGTACGCTGGTTCGATTGGTTGTTATTATCGAATGTTTGGTCTATTTGAATTAATTGCTTAGGGTCCAAGAACTGATTTCATATGTGACATATTATATAGTGCTATCGTTTCATATGTGATACATTATATTCATAAAGTGTGGTTGTGTATTGATTGGTTGAATAAGGTTGATGGGTCGGTTGGAGTAAATTCACTTTGGTGTATATGCTTCTGTATCATTTTTGGATTTGCTTAGGTTGCAACAGTCCGGATATGTTTTATAGGATTTTTGTTTTGTTTTGGTTATTAGGGTTTCAACAAGTTATTGTTTGTTTCAGATTACTGTTTGGTTTGGATTCTTATTTGGTATTGGTATCGGTGTTGGTATTTTTTATCGGTATTGGTATTTGGTAATCACGATTATGTTTGTTTGGGTTGTAATGGATTATTGTTATTGGTGATGGTAATGTTACAGTCTTAACTAATCCGACTATGTCTTGAGTAATGTTATAGTCTTAACTAATCCGACTATGTATTGAGTAGTTATGTGTAGCATCTCGACATTAACAACTTGTTTTGGTTTGACACGTGGTTCTGCATCTTGTTCGCGTGGTTTTATCTACATCTGTTTGTCTGAAGCTGTCTTTCTGTACCTGCCTATCTGAATTTGCACGTGGTTCTACATATGGTTTCGCCTGGTTCTGCTATGTCTACACCTGTCTGTTTGAATCTGCTCTACATCTGCCTATCTGCATCTGTCTGAATCTACATCCGTCTGTCAGAATCTGCTCTGCCTTCCTAAATATGCTCTCATTCAACTTTGTAATTATGTTACTTTGCTCTGATTTTGGTTTCGCATCGACTTTGGTCCATTTTTGCTCTCTAAGGCTCTGAAGTTGCATGTTAATTTTTTGGTTTTAGTTTGGTCTGTTTAGTTTTAGTTTATTTTCTATTTGACAAACTATCAATGTTTACTACAACATTGTAAGTTTGAGAGGGGTGTTAGTTTAATAAGGCACATTTGTGCATAGCCATTTAGGTCGTCTAGTATTTAGGGCTTAGTCTGTTATTTTTCTATTTTATCCCTTGTACTATTGTTTGTTCAGTGAATATGATTATCAAAATTTTCAGTATTCCCTTGGATTTCTACATAGTATCAGAGCTAGGTCGAAGATGAACAAGGGAAAAAAAGTACGCTGGTTCGATTGGTTGTTGTTATCGAATGGTTGGTCTGTTTGAATTAATTTCTTGGGATCCAAGAACTGATTTCATATGTGACATATTATATAATGCTATTGTTTCATATGTGATATATTATATTCATAAAGTGAGGTTGTGTATTGATTGGTTGAATAAGGTTGATGGGTCGGTTGGAGTAAATTTACTTTAGTTTATATGTATCTGTATCGGTTTTGGATTTGCTTAGGTAGCAACTCCCCGGATATGTTTTATAGGATTTTAGTTTTGTTTTGGTTATTAGGGTTTCAACATGTTGCTGTTTGTTTTGGATTACTGCTTGGTTTGGATTCTTATTTGGTATTGGTATCGGTATTTCTATCTACATTGGTATTTGTATTGGTATCGGTATTTGGTAATCATGGTTATGTTTGTTTTAGTTATAATGGATTATTGGTGTTGGTGATGGTAATGTTACAGTCTTAACTAATCCGACTATGTCTTGAGTAGTTATGTGTAGCATCTTGACATCAACAACTTGTTTTGGTTTCACATGTGGTTCTGCATCTTGTTCCGCCTGGTTTTGCTATGTTTACGCTTGTCTGTTTGAATCTGCTATGCATCTGTCTGAATGTTTATCCGTCTATCCGAATCTGCTCTTGTTCATCTCCATAATTATGTTCCCCTGTTTTGATTTTGGTTTCACATCGACTTTAGTCCGTTTTTGTTCTATGAGACACTCCGAAGTTGCGTGTTAATTTTTTGGTTTTAGTTTGATCTGTTTTGTTTTATTTTAATTTCTGTTTGACAAACTCTCAATGTTTACCGCATCATTGTGAGTTTCAGAGAGGGTGTTAGTTTAATAAGGCCCATTGGCCCATAGCCATTTAGGCCCATCTAGCCATTAGGGTTTAGTTTGTTATTTTTCTATTTAAACTCCTGTACTATTGTTTGTTCAATGAATCTGATTAATACAATTTTAAGTATTCTCTCAAATTTCTATAGGATATACTATTATTGGTTTTGGGGTTTGTTATGATACTAGTGACCCTAAGATTGTTAAGATTAATGTTGTTCAAACTCCGTGTATATGTTGGGAGGTTCATATTTTTACATTAAGTTTACGTGTTTGGAAAACTGTTTTTATGTGTGCCTTTTAAATCGTATGATTTGGTCTGGGGTCAGTATTTTTTTTATTATTTTTTTAAATGGGGTTATTTACGGGTGTGTTTTGATAATATTGATTTGGATGAAAGATTTAGGTCTAATTTTATGATTTCGTTTGATTTGAATAGTGAAGAATTTGGTGAAGTATGTCTTCCATATAGATTAGTTCAGACTCATGATTTATGGGTGGCGAAGGTGAATAAGTCGCTTACGAAGATATATACTGTTAAGGTTGAGGGTGAGATGTCGGTTTGTGGTGTGTGGATAAGGAAAGATGGTGAGAATAAATCGTTTACGAAGATATATACTGTTAAGGTTGAGGGTAAGTCAGTGTTCAATTGTGTTGGGATTTACGAATAATGTTGAAGTTGTAATAGAAATGGAGGATGGTCATTTTGAAGAGTCTCAAATTGGAGTTTATGAACTCTCGTTAGGGCGTCTTAATCATGTTGAGATTAGTAGAAATTATGCTAGGTTTTCTGTGAGCTCGTACATGGAAACGCTACTTTTGCTTGATCACTCAAATTCTATCATTCATTGATAGCGAAGATGGATTGCAAGGTGTTAGGATCAAGCTATAGCTATCATACTCAGTCTTAATTATTCAGTTTAGTTTAATGTGTTATCTATATGTTACCATAAATGGTTTGTATTAGTTATTGTAGTTTGCAACATTAATGACTGTTACACTACCGATGATGAATTTCATATTATCTGTCAAAATTAAGCACATATAACTTATTGCTAATCAGTTGCGGCGATTAGCATGTGCAAGTGGGGCAGGCGCACAGGGCCACCATTTGTGAGGGGTCTCCGATTTAGTATATGTCCATTAGTATTTATACATATCTAAGTATATTTATACATGTCTAACTTGAATTTTTATAGGCCTTTTTTAAATATTATGTAATGGTTCCTCTGGTTTAGTATATGTCTATTAGTATTTATACATGTCTAAGTATATGAGTTTTGCAATTTCCATAACAGTTAAGCTTTTCATGATTTACGGGGCCTCAATCGTAGTTTCGCACCGGGCCACCCAAATCAATGGGGCGGCCCTGTTGCCGGTCAGTAAGATGTATTTAGTTATTTGGATATGTAACCTCTTGTTATGCATGATGAGTCTCGTGTTATGCATATTTATACCCCTAATATTACATAGTTTATATATCTATTTATACTCTTTTATAGAACTTTTTTTTACCTGGGGTTCCGACTCGACATTGCGAGCCGACTAATCCCAGGGCGACTACCCTTTTAGATAGCCCGGAGTCATCGCAGGTGAACCTCCGTGGCCACATGGGGATAAATTTTCTCCCCAAGGTTTGAACCTGGGACCTCCAGGGACTTTAACCACTTTAGGAGACCAAATCCAAACCACTAGGGTCACCCCATGTGGTTTTATAGAACTTTTGATACTTACTAGATGAATAAACATGCAGGACTAATGATCCAAGGAACGAAGCATAAACGAGCAAGGGATGAATGACTAAAAGACTTTGAAGAAATAACACATAGTTTGGCTAAAAGAACGCCGGTCTTATAGAGAAGCATGCCGGTTACAGGCGCCAGTGGTCAAATATGTACCTACGAGTCAACAGTAATGTACGTCGGTTTATTAGTTAAGTACGCCAGAAGTTGTTGGGTCCCCGCTGTTCATGCAAACCATGAATGATATGAGCATCAGTTTAAGCAAGTGAAGAAAACTAATGAACATCAACATCTTTGATGTAGGGTTTGCTTGAGAATGACACATACATGCTAATAACACCATTGTCATTTTTCACCTATTATAAATCTTTATTAATGAATACATTCACAAGATTTACAAAAAGTAGCCTACGGAAAACTACCCCGGTTTTTGACAAATAAGAAACTCTCCAAGATAAAACAACACAAGTCTGCTAGCTGCTTTATTATTTCTAGGAGAGGAGGATTCTAACCATAATACTTTGCATTATTTTCTTTTCAGGAATCTCTACTTAACATTGATTACGACCTTGGTTTATATAAGAAGGGCAATATTGGTTGCATGTGGGTTGCATAATAAGTTGTCCACTTGCTAAAGGCAAGTGCCTAGTAAGCTAGTCTGAATCTTACTTTCGGCTCTTCCCGATTTGACAACTTATAGTTCCAATGCCTGTTTCACGTATATCGCTAAGTACTTGAGCTTATCTTCTTGTGTAAGTTTCCCGCCTTCTCATTCAGAGGTTTAGGTTGTAATCAGATTTAAGTCTTTAGAGTCACAGAGACATTTGTCAGATCTCAGTGACTCTGGTGTTGTCTATAGCTCCTTGTAACTTCACTCCCTGACTCCGCATCAGGTTGTGAGGTTGCTTTCTACAACACTCACTGGTTTCTTTATTAGTAAGTCATCTTCTGAATAATAATCAGAGAGACATGTTCTCTGATAACTCGCAGGGAGTATACACTTCTGATAACTATCAAGTACACTTTGATAGTTATGAAGTGACATACTCTCTGATCGTTATCATAGACCTGATGCTCACTGGCCTTAAGAAGGTGAATTACAATAATTTGCACGTCGGTTATGTTATTGAAGCCCGTCGGTTATGTTCTTGATTGTACAATAATTTGCACGACCAGGCTTCGATGGTGATTGAAGGTTAATAGGGGGTATGATCTCGCCAAGCTAGCTCGTAACCTGAAAATAAGAAATACTAAAACACTACATTAAGTGATTGCGCATGGGTTGGGCCCTGCGAACCACCTCCGGTGTGCGAATAAGTGTTTCCTATGGGAAGAATATGAGTGTAAAGTAACTATGTAAGTGTTTAAGGAGCGTACCATAAATAATAATCCATCCAAGCTATTTATAGGGGACGAAATTGGCCTTGAGGGGCTGTTGCACACGTTTCGGGGGATCATGGGGTGTCCCATGATTTTTGGTAACCGCTTGGCTTAGTGACCCACGTTCTCAACCTTGGCGGGAAAGCTGAGGTAAAGGAGAAACGTGGATATGACCAAATCAAGGTTCTATTCTGTGTTATTATCTTCGAAGGATCCACCCCAAAGGGTAGGAGGCTTCGATTGGTGAATTCCCAAGTGGTAACTACTATGAATAAGTAGTTTGACGCCAAAAGAGATTTTAACAGGTTAACTTGAGGTCCGAGATGTAGCTTTTGAAAATGTTCGAAGGGGAGGCCTTCGAGCAATTCGGAGGGTACCTTGTCAATCCCCCCAGTGGAAAGTGATGCAGATACAATTTCGAATGTATTTCTTTCGACTTTAATTCATTGTTACCCTTCGAACTAACCAATGAACAAAAGGGGTAGATGCTTATTTGAATGAACGCATTAAATGCGTGCTTTAAATGTATTTACCCACTTGCGATGGGATTAAACAGAAAGACCAGTACCAAAATGACCATTCCCCTTGGTAAACGCAAAGTATCTTTTCATCATTTTAGTTACTTTTGGAGTACGGACATCCCCATCGACAAGTGTACGTCTCTCATCTAACCTTCTTCATCTATAAAAACCGTTTACCCCCAACCCTTTTGGGGGGGGGGGGGGATAACTTGTCCAAATTTTTTATTCTAGTGATAATAGTCGAGGGTTTTTTTTTTCTCCTTAGATTTTAATTTTATATATTATCCTTTACGCACCCCTCAGTGAGTGATTATTATGTGCAAATACAAACCCTTGTTTGTTCTATACATGCATAGTATGCGAATAGATAGAACACATTCTTTACTAACGAAACCATATCAATTAAAAGTAAAAAAGAAATTAATTCTAATTAACTACATACATAAGAAATATTATTAATGATATATTTATGGCAACTATATTCAAAAGAAAACATAATACCATTATTATTATTATTATTATTATTATTATTATTATTATTATTATTATTATTATTATTATTATTATTATTAAGGATATCATATTACATCAAACATTGTTTTTGAATCATCAACACCCATATATATTTGAAACATAAAGAGTGCACGTAAACACTTCCTTCCTGTAAATCGAATATGAATTTAATCATAGGTGCACTTTTTATCCTCACAACACTTTCATTCAATGTTGCTTTAAAGCCAAATGGTTTGATTGATTTTAGGATATGGATCCACAATAGTATTGAAGAAAACCTTTCACTCCATGTCTATAAAAGAGGTGGAGATGATTATGGAAGAGCCACACCTGTTTTTCATGAGGAGTTTCCATGGAAATGTGGGGTGGATATAGGTACACAGGTTGTAGGCGAATTTTGGTGGGAATCAAAATATACACATATTAGTGTTTACAATGGAGACATTTTTAATTTGTGTTTCGATGGATTTTTTTTTTTCGACACAACATTGTTATTAGAGTACAATCAGATGGATTCTATATAAGTCAATATAACCGTACAGATCCTAAATATTGAAACCCTTGGCATACATGGTAGGACTTGTATTTGCCTTATCAACAAATACAATATAATATTATGTAAGTTGTTTATAAGAAGTTGAGTTAAAATTTCGAGCTATTAATGTTTTGGCAATATTTTTATGCTATTTTACATATTCGTTGATTGAAAACCGATGCACAAAAGCAAATGATAATGATTCGTATCTACAACAAAATGGCTTTCTCACATGGTATGGTGTGTGTTAACGTCTCTAACAAAATAAATAATGTAATTTTTTTTGTTTATCATGTATTTTGAAACCAATAAATCCGTAAATTTTGAGCGTATCACCACACACACAAAAATCGAGTAAAGTCTCATTCTTTTTAATAAAGCTGTCATGACCACATCAATATAATATTTGACGAGAGATCAAAAGTCGTGTTGTAAGATAACAAATATTATGTGTAATAAAAAACCAAGAGACATTGTGCTTAACTTAACTATATTTTCTGACGTGTGACGTAGTATACAATATTAAAGTATCCTAATAGCTTGATTTTAAATAAATAAACACTTTGTTAGATTTTTTTCCGTCTCAAAATTTTGTGCTAGAAGAGGGTGCATTACTATCCACCTTATTAGTTTGTAGTAATTGTTCACTAAACCCATCGCCATATCAGCTTCCACTCCCGCCACCAAACTCAACACTAAACCCGCTCAACACCAAACCCACCACACAACATATCCAACAACAAACATGCATACACATAATCACTTCTATATCATATAGGTTCTATATCACTTGCATTAACTTTTTTAAAAGACGAAGCTTGGAAAGTTAGAATGGCGGGAACCATACAAGATAACATTAGTGCTAAAGTTAGATGGATGTATAGAAAAAACAAATACGACGTTTGTGTTTTTCTTTTCTATGTGTTGTTTTTATTTTCGTATATTTTTTACATTTCTCAATTTTTTAAAAAAAATTGCGTATTGTTTATGTAATGTTTTTTATTTGAATTATTAATGTAATGTCTTTTAGTTATTAATGAAATTTTATGTTAAAAAAAGAAGGAGATTGGTGCCAAATTATGCGCAAAAATCATCGTCTCTCCAAATCATCCCAATTTGGGAAGAAGATTAGGAGGAGAAATTCGGTATAATTTCCTTCTGTTTTCTCTTCTCTTCTTTACATAAAAAACTTGGGAACATGGATATAGTGTCATTTCCTTTTCTCTTCTCTTCTTTTCGCTCCAAATAATAACTTGGAAATAGAGTGGTGGTTATTCTTTAAGTTATTTGTCTCTAGCGCACTTATTGACATGTATGCTAAATGTGGACATGTATGCAAAGTTCTCACCATTGCCACTTGATTTATGTGTTAGATTCATGAAGACTAAAATAAAGGACATGAGGAACATTGAATCGTCGGTTTCATGCAAAGTAAACAAAGTCTTATGGTCTAGAACAAGCTCCTAGCATTATCCTTTGTTAGAGAAAAGAAACCATACAAGAACAAGAAGTTAATTGGTGATTATAGAAAACTTTGATTTTGGTTTTTATGGTCATTTATTTCCATGGAGTAACATAAGATTTAAAGCGATAGTACCTGTGGACCAAGAGACTTTTGTTATTTGGCTAATCGGTTGGCTTCGGTTGTGAGTTCCTTGGTTACTAAGGAACAATCGGCGTTTATTTAGGGTTGTCAAATCCTAGATGGTCATTTGATGCTAAGTGAGATCATGGAATGGTACAAGCAAGATACAAAGAAGATGATGATTTTTAAAGGATTTCGAAAGGCGTTTGACTCGGTGAATTGGAATTAAACTACCTTCTTAGCCGGTTCTGGTTTAGAGAAAATGGAGAAGTTGAATCCAAGAGTGTTTTTGTCAATGGAAGTCCTGCTTCGGAATTCTCCATTAAGAGGGGTTTACGCCAAGGCGATCCATTATCTTCATTTCTTTTTATTCTTATCATGAAGGGTCTTCACATAGCAATTAACAATGCGACTCAATAAAACCTGATTAAAGGAGTTATGGTTGGCAATCCAGGTATGCTTTTGTCCCATTTCTTCTATGCTGATGATGTTGTGCTAGTTACAGAATGGAATCAAGTAGACATGGAAAACATCATTCGGTTATTCAACGTGTTTTATTTGGCTTCTGTCTACATATCAACATCTATAAATCTAATGTTTATGGAATTGGAGTTTCAAATAATGATATAGAGGGCATGGCTCAGAATACTGGATGTACAACAGGCTCTTTTTGCCTTTTACATATCTCACTCTTCCTATTGGTTCGAGTATGAAATGGTTAACCCATTGGCAAAGTTTGATTGATAAGTTCGAAAATAGATTATCAATATGTAAGGCAAAACACTTCTCTATATAGGTGGTTGATCGACATTGGTAAAGGCGATATTGGGAAGTGTTGGCATTTATTATATGTCGACTTTTAAAGTTCCAAATCGGGGGCTCTCCTATTTATCATCGATATAATAAGCTTTATCATTTAGAGGCGCATCCTAATTGTACCATTAGTGATCGGTTCTCAAGTGGTGAGTGGGCTTGGCATTCGACGCGTCCAATTACTTCTGGCATATGTCTCGACATGCTAGAAGCTTTGAAAGCTAAATTGCATTCACTTTCACTTTCTAATGGTAGAGATGTCATTCGCTGGGGTCTCACGTATGATGGCTCTTTCACTATTGGTGCTACAAGGAAACATATTGACGATGTTATTCTCCCAACTGTCGGGGGCAACAAGTTGGTGTAACATTCTTCCTCGAAAGGTGAATATAATCATTTAGAGGATGAGATTAGATAGGCTGCCTCATCGTTTGAATCTTTCAAGACGAGGGTTATATATTCATTGTATTGATTGTCCGGTTTGTAGTAACAGTAGGGAGACCAATGATCATAATTTCTATTCGTGTGATGTCGCGGCAAATATTTTTCTTTTGGTTCGTGTTTGGGTAGATTTGAATATTCCTTCGTTGTACTCCCATTCGGATTGAGAGTCTTAGTTTGATAACATCCGAGTTTGTAAAGAACTCAAGAAGCACATTCAAGAGATAGCTGCGTCTACTTCGTGTCGTATTTGGAAGTATCGAAACTCGATCACATTCAACTCTCAACGCATGAGGAAATGTGATCTATTCGATAATATTCATATTTGTTCTTTTTCATGGTTAAATAGTAGAGGTTCTAGTCGTTTTTAGTTTGGCTAGATTGCCTTTAAAAGCCAATGTAATTTTGTGCTAGCTCATTGCTAGTCTCTTTTAATAAATCTTTGTTGTTCATAATAATAATAATAATAATAATAATAATGAGAATAATAATAATAACAACTAAATTGAAATTTAAATCCAAATGGTATGTTCTTCTCCAAGTGATACCTTCTTTTTTGTTGTATTTTGATGAGGTTACAAATCTATCTATCTTCCTGTTTATAACAACTAGCTGTCAAATAAACCTATTCTTAACGTGACAATCATTCTCACATTGTAAGCAATGAGTCATTAGGCAAAATGTTATCTTTTTTATATAATAAAACAAAACCCTGAGTGGGAACTTTAAAAAAGATTATTTCCTTATTAGGTAATATTTTAATTATTATTTTTTAATTTTTAATTTATACATTCATTTTGTTGATATACTACACTAGAAGATAAATAAATAAAAAAATATAGATAAGATGCAACTTACAATAAGATTAAGCTTTTTAAATAATTATCTTTAATTATAAAAAAACTATAATTAAAACTAATAAATCAAACAAAACAAAGATTAAATTATTTGTTTTTAAATAAATAAAAATATATCATTCAAAAAACTTTAAAAAAAACCTGCGCATGCACGGGCATTATAACATTGCTTTCGAGTTTCACACAATACTTATGATCTCACAAAATTGTTTGTTAGCACCGTCTTTATCATGTTCCTTTACTTGCATCATAAATACGCGTTATTATCAAACATGAGCCATTTGGTGGTTCATGTGTGTTTTTACTTTTTAACCAAAAGGTCCAGAAAATCAGTATTTGACATTTATGAATTACAGTATTATTTTAGTATTTGACTTTACTTTGTATCGACTCTTGACTATACACGGATACATTTTTTTTTATAGAATATATCAATATATATAGTAAAAGTTTTCTTTTTACCAACAAGTGTTTATCAATGCCTAGGTGACAGATCCAGAAGTTTTAAAAAGTATTGCACAAATTTTGGTTTATGATTATAAGTACTTAAGTTTATAATTATAAATTTATAACTACTTAAGTTGCACCATAAAGCATTTATTAGCTAAAATGAGAGGTTGCACGTACCAAAAAAATACATATTTAAAAAAACAATTTACATGATCTAAAATCGGGTGTGACCAGTGCAACATCTGGTTCTCATGTGAGTCTGTCCCTGTAGGTGACGACAATAAACATAAGCCATTTTAATGTTATGAATTTATAATCATACTTGTTACTATCGTTTTTGAGGAAAAGATTAATTCACGAGGAACTTCGACATTTTATTTTCACGCTTAGGACAAGAGTAGAAGCGTAATTTGGACATTTTATTTTCACGCTTAGGACAAGAGTAGAAGCGTAATTTGGCAACAATACGCGAAATAATGTTTAGTTGGATTTTATGTTATCTCTCGAAGGAATTGAGAAATCACAGGTAGAATTCAAAATGAAATAATACAGGTCAGTCCATTGGAATTCATATCATGATTCAAATAGGTCATTCACCCAAAAGGCTCCTGTCTCAATGGTATCTCATGTTGTGTGTAAAGTTCTCCAACCAAATGATTGTGAGTTCAAATTCTGCTTAGGATATGTGAGATAGATTTGTGATGTAAAAGTTATGACATAGTTAAAATTGTTGTTCTAAGAAAAAAATAGGTCATTCAACAACAATAACAAACTCAATGTCTCAATCCCGCCGGAGCGGGGTAAAGGGGAGGGGAAATGTAGATAAATCCTACCCCTACCACCAGGATAAACCCGAAAATAGATAGACTTCCAGGTAGGTCATTCAACTACAAAATCGTAAAAAATTAGAACTTTCAAAGTCTAGCAACTCATAAGAATTTGGACCAAAATCTCTTAGGACGACTAATGTGCATGATTTTAAGATTATCCACTATATGTCAAAACTACATTTTGTTTTTAACATTGCGATTGGGTTACTTAGTTAAGGGGGAAAAAATGAGAAAGCCGTGTTTATTTTTGCTTGAAAACTTCGATAGCTTCCTTTATACATCGTATATGATTCGACTATTCTTTGTAATATAGACACTGCATTATCGTAAAACTATGGTCTATTCTTATACTATCGGCAAAGTTTCCTACTTGTTTAAGTTGTCATGAACAAATATATCAAAATGATAATCGCTAAAACCCGAGAACATAGGCAAAAATCGACGCAAAAATATTTTACAACGTTGATATACAGCCTTTTATTCCTCTTGGAAGAGCAAGTACTAAATAAACTTAATAGTAAAAAATCAACAAATATTTTATTTAATTGATGATGCTATTCGGTCATGATACAAAAAGATTGAGAATATATTGAAATTTCTCTTAGTAGCTTTATTTTTATATAATGATGCCATGAATGACACATGATAGGACCAATAGCCCATTTGATTACATGAAACTGGAACATAAAATCATCTAGTAATTGACTTTAGCAGAAGACCAAATATGGCTAGAGATAAACATGTTGATCATGTTCTAGTGGTGGCTGGGCATCAGATATAGGCGGCGAACCATCAGTTACGGGTGGTTGACCAACTTTTGGAAATAGTAGACCTTGTGGCGGTGAGCCGTCACCTAGGAGTGATTGACCAACTTCTGGAAATGGTAGACCTTGTGGTGGTGAACCGTCACTAAGGGGTGGTTGACCAACTACGGGAAATAGTTGTCCTTGTGGCGGCGCAGGTTGCTCCGGTCCTTTTTTAGGAGGCTTAGGGGGTTTGGGAGGAAATGGAGGCTTTGGTGGTCTGGGTGGAAATGGAGGCTTTGGTGGTCTTGGTGGAAATGGAGGCTTTGGTGGTCTCGGCGGAAACGGAGGAAATGGGCCAGCGTATCCACACATCCCATAATTACAAAATGTAAAAAATGGGCATCTGTTGAAACATTTCCCACAATTAAATGGATTAATATTGGTATCAACACATACCCCTCGACAACATTGCCAAGTAAACGGGCATCGAATCCCGCATACTCCACAATTATTCACATCTGAAGTGACCTCAACACAACGATTACCACAACACCTCCATCGAACCGGTGATGGGAACTCACCTTTATTACAAATCCAAGGCCTGTCCCAACACCCAACCGCTTGTTTCCTAACTCGCCTAACCCATGGCACCATGGTTTGAGACCCGTTTGAGCCATTTTGGTCCAAACCAATGAGCCATGTGCGGTTGGTCTTGTTACCTTCAGTTGGTACAATATACAAAAGCAATGGAACAAGAACCAACAGCTTGATTCGAGTACATGTTGAGCGAAGCATTTGAAGGATGCATTAGTTTGAAAAATGTGCTAACATAGTGATAATATTTATAGAATGATAGGGTAATGTGGCAAGTCACGAGAAACTTATACCAACGGGTGAGATCATGTTTTCTTATGAGCAAATTTTAAGGCTTTCGGGCTGTAAAACTAATTAACGTGTACAAGCCAGGTTTTACATTGCATTATGGTTATGTGGGGGTGTCTTAACATAGGCTTTTTATTTATTTTTTTGCTTTAGACATTTCCATGTGAGTAAAGCAAGATTAACACACTCCTATCCAGCCTTTATAACGTTATATTAACAGAATTGTGAAGATTATGTGATGGTAAATATGGGCCCTGAATAGTATACCTGAAAATGATCTAAGCCCAATTAGGCTGTTGTCCTGGATCTTAATAGTCAACATCAAATCGACTAAACCAGACAACCACAAAAAAGTAAACAGATCAAATCTACGCACCCGGGGAGGAGGGAGGAG
>LBNU01012092.1:19243-39630 GCA_014162995.1 Artemisia annua
GGGGGGGGGCAGATTAGTATGTTATCAGGTCGCCAATAATCTATACCTAGTGTTGGGGTATTCTGAAACTTATTCTGGTTATCTATCTCTTCACGGGTCAAATAGTCAGTTTTGTGAAAATCAATTAGGACGAGCTGCAACAAATTGACTCTGATTATCGGTTATTTCAGGGTCATCCTACACTATCTTGAACAAAATTAGCATTGAGAACACCTTTCAAATAAGACCAAACCTGAGAGGCAGTTTCATCTTGACAAAACATATGACGTAAAGAATCCTGTTAACTTCTAATGCAGAAATCATAAAAACCTAAAACCAGAATTTCTCGCACACTCAAACATCTGAATAACTGATTATCACAACTTCAAATAGCGTAAGCACGTCCAAGCACTAGCGTAAGCACGTCTCAATCTTATGACTAATGGACATATACTATAAGGGATATAGACTAAATCATGCTAAAATATTATCAAAGGCAACTGATGCTCTCGCTCAAGTACCAAGCACTTGAGCAGAATAAATCCGCATATTAGATAACAATATCCTTATGACAATTTGAAAATAATATCTCATATCAATTGAGGAGAAATACTAGCAAATGTAACAAAAGATCAGTTTATGGTGAGATTATAGCATAAGAAAAAAAGGGAACCTACTAATTCACTTAGTTTCGTCTTCTTTTTCCTCCTCCACTTGTCCATAACGACGCTTGAATTTAGCAACCTGACCAACACTTTCAGCCATCTGCCGTCTTGCTCTGAAGTGATAAACTTTGCCAGCTTGATGTATTTTGGTCATCATAACTTGCATCAGCCGGCCACTTTGGGTCACGTATGAGATCCATTGCATCTGTGGGTGAATTCCTTTCTTCATATTTGTTTCCCTTCAATCATAAGAAAAAAGATTAGAAGAATTGTATGCAAATAGTCACGAAGCAAAGCAATCAAACTACAAATTCTAACTTTCTGGAGTATTGCGGTATTTGAAATTGCTTACTAGAACTGCTTATACTTTTTGAAATAAGCAGAAGCAGTTAATGAGTTGTAACAATGTGTAATAATCAAATAAGCAGTATTTGAGTGCCTGCCAACTATGGTTAATTGGTTATTCAAGGATTCAATAGGTAGAATTTTCAGAATAAAGGGGTGTTTCTTTTAGCTTGTTTTTTGCCATACAAGCTTACTCACTTCGGCTTATTTATCATGACTCCATTTTTTTCCGGCTCATGACCTTATTATGGCTCAACTCTCAAATTTAAGCCCAAAAAACTAGGCTTATAAAAGATAAGCCGAACACTCATAATCCCAAAAATAAGCTAAAAAAAGTAGAACAAAAAGTCCCAAACTGCTTATTCAGCTTTTTTCACCCTCTTATAAACACATTATGGATAAGCAATTTGCTCTTTAGTTATCTTCTATATCTAAACACACTAAACAGTTTTAATAACACATCATATTCATTGAGGCATTTCATCAAACATGTGGTGCTCATTACAAGAAAACACTCATTACTCAATACTAATGCACTAAACTTAAAACCCATGAAATGATTCTATTTCCAAACTTATGGGAAGCATTAAAATTGGATATTTATAAACAAAATTTAAAAGGGTGTCTAAAATATTAGGGTTTTGATTAATAACAAACTGACTAACTAATTATATATTCAAAGTAAGACAATAAAAATAAAAATAAAAATGAATTAAGGACCTGGTAGTAAATAAAATGATGAGATTTTGAGAAGTCAGTGGATCACCTTCAAGAACTAGCCGTCAGCTTCACCATCTGGTTTTTCAATAAAGAGTGTGAAATGCATATTTACATTTTACTCCCCTGAAATATGTCTAAGTTACACTAATGGTCCCTAATAAAACTTACATACTAACATTTTTTATTTTAGGAGGCGGGTCGCGCGATGTGAGGGGTCTCGATGAAATTTTGATTCGTAATACTGTTTTGGTAAAAATCTCAATTTCTCGTAAAAAGTATACTCAGTTTCTATTAAACTCAGGGTGCGTTTGGTTCGTAAGTGGGATTGGAATTGGATTCGGATTTGTGAAAGGTTTGAAAGAAAATAAGGAGAGAGAAAATTAATTAATGTTTAATTTATATATGAATCTAATAGGTTTTATGTATTTATTTAAAATAAAAAAAATAAAAAATAAAAAAGTAGAATGAATTTATGTGGCTCACAAAAAATCAACAAATAAAAGAAAAATTGTGATTGGTTGTCTTTCATCCAAAGCCACCTAGGTAGGGTGGTATGATAATTTGAAATCAAAGTCACATGTGATAAATGAAAAAGTAAACCAAACAAAGGATTCATAGCATCTTTCATTCTATATCTGGTCACACCCATGAACCAAACGGGCCCTTTTAACAGGAATTGCATTTTTTTTTCATTATTTTTTTCTTATATAGTACGTTTAAAAGAAGGGATAATTCCAAAAATGACCAAGTTGTCATATCGTCTAGCCTTTTAGATTTGAAAATTCCCAAAATGGTCTTTGGGCAACTGCGCAAGCCAACCAGAGGACGCCAAGTGTCCGTTTTTTAGGGCAACTTTTATGTTTTTTTGGCAATTTATTTTTTTTAAGCAACTTAGTCATTTTTGGAATTATCCCTTAAAAGAAATAATGCATCTGATCACTTTTAGTCATGGTTTCGCTACTAAGACAAACATTTATAGATAGGACTTGAACCCACAGGTAAAGATGTCACTCGAGTTTTTCGGGTTTTGGATTGATTGGACCTATAAATGAATAAAATCACTCGTATCAGATAACACTTTNATGTGATTTTTTTTGCGCTAAAAAGGTTTGTATTTCACATTTCAAGTTTGCATCAATAAACTTTGTTCATACTCCCTCCATATGTGTCTCGTTAGTCTGGAAGTACGACCTTGCATTAAAGATGTATTATTACTAAAGGGCTTGGCATCTCAAATCGTTTGAGAATGCATTAAAGATGTATTATTACTAAAGGACTTGTGTCCCAATGACATCTCAAGTCGTGTGATGATGCTCATAAACCAAATAATTGTGGTTATACGTCTTGATTAGGACATATGAGCTAGATTTATGATGTATATATTGTGTCATAATTATTTGAAGTTAGAAAAAGAATTTAAATTAGTTTGTAGAGATGTAACATTTGTTACAAGATTATATGTAACAATATTTCCCACATTGATGTGAGATAAGAAATTTAAGCTCTTTATAAGTCCAAATAGGTGGCTGACTATTGACTTGTTCAATGGTTTTTAGTTTAGTCCTTGGGAATGAGCGTTACAAACTAGGAATGCATTGAACAGTTTTTTATAATGCTAGTTCGAACTGCTGGCTGAGTGATGCCTTTACCGTCTTTTTTTATTCCGAATTGCTAGTCTCAGCTTTGGGATGGGCGTTACAAACTCAATATCCATACATGCACGGGTTTTTAATGCTAGCTAGTCAAAAGAACTGCCTTTACTGTCTTTTTTTATTCCGAATTGCTAGTCCCAGCTTTAGGATGGGCGTTACAAACTCAATATCCATACATGCACGGGTTTTTAATGCTAGCTAGTCAAAAGAACTAGTTGATTAATGTATTTACTTAGTAGAGGTCGCTTCCCTGCTTTGGGATGGGTGTTAAAAACACCACATGAGTGGTATTATTACCTCCCTGTTTGGGTAAAGCGACAAGTTTTAACATCCCTGTTTGGGTAAACAGACGAGGCATCCTTTCAAAGAGTGACAAACACATGTAAATACAAACATCACATCCTCTAATTCTTTTAAGCACTTAAGATAATTAAAAAAAAAACACCATATGCCCCAATGGTAATTGTTTTCGTGAAAAAAAAAAAAGAAGTGTTTACCAAAGCGTTTATTCTTAATTAAGTATGCTCAAACAGTTTGCTTTGACAAGATAAATACCGAATATACAAAAGGGTTTATGCTTAAGTCGCTTAAATATGAATTTTGGCTATTTTTACTCGTTTAATTATAAGCAAATTACAATCACAAAGATGAAATTATGACAATCATTTATTAAGATTTGTTTTAGTGTATTTTATCAAATGTATCAGCTTTACCTATGTTAACTCAAGGATTTGATTGTTTTACAATACAATGAGAGGTTTATATATTACTTTTCAAGTTAATTTTGCTTCAATAGAACTTTTTCGTACTCCCTCCGTTGGAAGTTACGATCTTGCGTAAAAATATATTACTATTATTTACTACAAGATAGTGTGTGATAATCTGTCCCACATTGGTATTAGATAATAAGCTTGAGCTTCTTATAAGTCCAAAGTGCTGACCGGCTAATGTGGTCCATCATGGTGTTTTAGTTGAAGTCGCTAGTCTCTCCGTATGGTAGGGTATTACATTCTAATACAAACTATTGCACCTTTTGAGACTTTTTAAGTCTTTTAAGTTTTAACAATCCCTGTTGGTTTAATTTTTAAGTCATCTTTAACATCCCTGTTTGTTTTTAAGTCATTAACATCCCTGTCTGTGTAAAATTACGATGTGCCCGTTAAAACGATACTTATAAAACTAGATCATGATGTTTAAGTTGGAGTCACTAGTCCTTGCTAATGTGGTCCATCATGGTGTTTTAGTTGAAGTCGCTAGTCTCTCCGTATGGTAGGGTATTACATTCTAATACAAACTATTGCACCTTTTGAGACTTTTTAAGTCTTTTAAGTTTTAACAATCCCTGTTGGTTTAATTTTTAAGTCATCTTTAACATCCCTGTTTGTTTTTAAGTCATTAACATCCCTGTCTGTGTAAAATTACGATGTGCCCGTTAAAACGATACTTATAAAACTAGATCATGATGTTTAAGTTGGAGTCACTAGTCCTTGCTATGGGAAACCCCACATCTAATCATCTAAAGAAAATCGATACACACAAATATTTAACTTTCTAGCTAGATTTAAACGACGAATATCAAAATAAAGCCGGTGATCGATATAATAGAAACTTGAAACTATTGGCCAAATCTCAAGTAATACATTGAAAATGAAGCACTTTCTTCATACATTCTCCGTATGTATATCATTAGTTTGGAAGATACGATCTTGCATGAAAGATGTATCATTTGTTGCAAATTAGTACTCCTATGTGACAGTCCGACCCGCATTTGTGTGAGATAAGAAACTTAAGCTTCTTATAAGTCCAAAGTAGTGGCTAGCTAATGGTTTCACGAGTTGGTTTTTGTTGGAGTCGCTAGTCTCGGTTATGGGTAGGGCATTACATTCTCATACAACAAAAAGACCTTATCGGGAAGTTTTAATTAAGTTTTTATCATCCCTGTTTATATAATGATGCGGTTTTGGTTGGAGTCGCTAGTCCCGGTTATGGGTAACAGGCAACTTAATTATCGGGAAGTTTTTA
Source organism: Artemisia annua (assembly GCA_014162995.1). NCBI lineage: Eukaryota > Viridiplantae > Streptophyta > Magnoliopsida > Asterales > Asteraceae > Artemisia > Artemisia annua. The sequence goes on from LBNU01012092.1 coordinate 24,627, forward strand.
TTATTCCCTGTTTAAATGATGATGTGGTTTTAGTTGGCGTTGCAGGTTCCGGTTGTGGATATGGTTTTAATGAGGTTTTAGTCGGAGTCGGTAGTTCCGGCTATGGGAAAGGGCGTGTTACATTCAGATACAAACTGAAATCCCATCTGGGCTGCTTTTAATTTTGAAGCAAGAGCTATCGTAAAGTTTCATTTAATTTAATATAATATAATTTTTGCATGAAATTGATTGGACCTATAAAGTAAAAAAATTCACTCGTACCAAATAACACTTCCAATTATCCACGTTAAGGTTACTTGAGTAAGAATAGTAACGGACTACCAAAGTTGTATTGATTTAGAAAGCTTGTCATTGTAACTAGCAGGGTACCCGCGCGTTGCAGCGGCGGGTACCCTGTGATTAAAATTTATTCGCCAACAAAATAACAATTACGAACTGATTAAAAGGAAAAAATGTCTCAGTCCGACCCAGTTCACTCATTTTTGCTGGTTCCGACTAGTCCTCTCCGTTTCGCTTTTGAACGGCTTTTATTGGCTAACTGAACCAATGCGACTCCGGATTCCGTTGAACCCATTGGCCCGGTCTGGCTTTTAGAATCATATGTACCATCAACTTGTTAGTATATAAATTGTATAAAACTTTGTGTGTTTTATTTGTTTGTACAATGTGGATAATAACATGATTTTTTTTTTGTTATAGGGGTGTTTTAAAAATAACATAAATTAGCATGTTTAACGTTGTATTCTTAATCTTAAGATTTTGATACATGTTTAATTCATTTGTACCAAGAGTTTTATATGTTGTATGTCTTAATTTTAAGACTTTTGATTGACCATAGTAGTTATATTGACGAACCCAAAATTCAATCCAAAATAATACTCAATCTCGAATTATTGAAGCTCAATCGCTAACAGTAGTTCAAAATTATATTCCAAAAATTTAGCCCAACATTTATTGTACCAAAATTTATAAACAAACCCAATTTGTGTAACACAGAATCTGTTTCATACAAAAATTGTTACTCGGCCCACTAAACAATCCTATTTCCACTACAACCCTTTTACAATGCACCAGACCCACAACCATAAGCACATAACCCTAATTTCACTACCTTTGCAAAAACGCAGCTATACTCCTTATTTTTCTATTAAGTCAACAAAATCCTCTCTTTAACCAAACAAATATATATCTCACAACCAAACCTTATTTTTCTTCTCTTTGATAACTCGAACACCAAGGAAACCTTTTATTGTTATCTTTCTTTTAAAAAAAGAGCAATAAGAACATATCCTCTTTTTCGTCTTTGTTATTCGAATTGAAACAGTTGGCTTCAAGATCTTTTAAGTAAGGTCTCGAGTAGGTATTATATTGTTGATGTTTTGCTTCTTGTTTACCGGAAAAAAGAAAAATGATAACGGATTTGTTATTGTTTTATCTTTATAATTTTAGGATATTAAAAAGAATGGTCACTTCTTATAGATCGATGATGTTTGTAAAGATCTTTAAACATTCGTTCTTGAAACAAAAAGCAACGTGACATCTTCTTTTTACTTTCTTGTTCGAAACTGTGGTTATAGGATGATGTAGGTGTGGTTTGATATAGAGTTGTTTTATATGATATTTCTTGTTCTTCCTTTTTCTCTTTTCTATTTCTTTTGTTTGAGTTTTTGGACCGGTGACGTTACAAACCGAGGTCTAACCTCGCTATTAACCGGTCAAACAACGAGGTATAAGTTTGGTTTATGCATAATTATATTGTACATTGTACTTTGGTTGTTGTATATATTAGTGATGAGGTGTTTTAAATTATGTATTAATAGTACATTTTACATACTTGTACATTATGTTGAAATGATTGTAATATTGGTTGTAGGGGTGTTTTTAATGCTATTAATGTATAATTCTAATGATTTTGGTCTGAATTTCAATTCATGCTTGTTTTTGTTGTACACAATGCTTTACTTGTTGTAATTATGAAAATTCTTTGCTTTAATGTGTTGTAAACCTTGCATCCTTTTTTGTACATCTTAATTTTTTAGAGAGAGAGTCATTCCTCTATTATAAGTAGTATATAGATAGATACAGATAATTCATTGAAATGAAAGTACTTTTTCAAATAGAGCTTTCTACAATTTTCTTGCAAATAGCAAGCTGAACCATACTATTTATATCTTTGTACTAATTGAGATTGAATCATTTTAAAGAACATAAGACTTCGCATAATCTAGACATGTTTAAATTTAAAAATTACTAATATTACTAGTTAAATAAATAAATTAAAAAAAAAAAGCTAGGGACGATTTTTGCAATTCTCTCTTACTCATTTAACGACCGTTAGGACTTATTTTGCAAGTTGGTACTAACGAGAAGGACGACTTATGTAAATAAATTTAACAGAAAACCTTAATCAGCCCGTTAGTACACAACCACGCAAAGATTAGTAAGTTCATACCCTAAGTTAGCAAAATTAAAAGTTTCATACACAACTTAGTAAAACGTGGCAAGTTGGATACATTTAGAAATCATTATCCCATTTAACTTTCTAGCTAGATTTAAACGAAGAATATTGAAAATCCATGACATTAAAAAGATTGTTGATAAAGCCAGTGATCGATATAATGGAAACTTGAAACTATTGGCCAAATCTCAGTAATACATTGAAAATGAAGCACTTTCTTCATACATTCTCGGTATGTATATCATTAGTTTGGAAGATACGATCTTGCATGAAAGATGTATCATTTGTTGCAAATTAGTACTCCTATGTGACAGTCCGACCCGCATTTGTGTGAGATAAGAAACTTAAGCTTCTTATAAGTCCAAAGTAGTGGCTAGCTAATGGTTTCACGAGTTGGTTTTTGTTGGAGTCGCTAGTCTCGGTTATGGGTAGGGCATTACATTCTCATACAACAAAAAGACCTTATCGGGAAGTTTTAAGTTTTTATCATCCCTGTTTATATAATGATGCGGTTTTGGTTGGAGTCGCTAGTCCCGGTTATGGGTAACAGGCAACTTAATTATCGGGAAGTTTCTATTATTCCCTGTTTAAATGATGATGTGGTTTTAGTTGGCGTTGCAGATTCCGGTTGTGGATATGGTTTTAATGAGGTTTTAGTCGGAGTCGGTAGTTCCGGCTATGGGAAAGGGCGTGTTACATTCAGATACAAACTGAAATCTCATCTGGGCTGCTTTTAATTCTGAAGCAAGAGCTATCGTAAAGTTTCATTTAATTTAATATAATATAATTTTTGCATGAAATTGATTGGACCTATAAAGTAAAAAAATTCACTCGTACCAAATAACACTTCCAATTATCCACGTTAAGGTTACTTGAGTAAGAATAGTAACGGACTACCAAAGTTGTATTGATTTAGAAAGCTTGTCATTGTAATAATTCATTGAAATGAAAGTACTTTTTCAAATAGAGCTTTCTACAATTTTCTTGCAAATAACAAGCTGAACCTTACTATTTATATCTTTGTACTAATTGAGATTGAATCATTTTAAAGAACATAAGACTTCGCATAATCTAGACATGTTTAAATTTAAAAACAACAAAAGTAGCTGGCAAAACCCCTCATCTAATCATCTAACGATAATTGATACAAACACATAGTTATTTTTCTAAGCACGTTCAAACGTTGAATATCGAAAATCCATGACATTCAAAAGATCGTTGATAAAGCCATTGATATAGTGGAAACATGAAATTATTCGCCAAATCTCTAGTAATAAGTTGGTAGTGAGGCATCTTTTAAGATATATGGGCACATTCGGTAGCACTTAGTAAGTTGTTAACTTAAGGATGGGATCAAATATATATCATCTTACCCGTTAACTCAAGGATGTGATTTCTATTCATTACAAAGACAGATTTAGATATCACTTTTCAAGTTTGCTTCAATAAACTTGGTTCAAACTCCCTCCGTATGTATGTCATTAATTAATCTCAAAGTTACGATCTTGCATTAAAGTTGTATTATCACCAAAGCGCTTGTGCCCCAATGGCATCTCCTGTCGAGTGAAAATGCTTATAATTTTATAAATCAAATGATTACGGGTTAAAGTCTTAATTAGAACATGTGAGATAGATTTGTGACAAATATATTTTGAGATAGTTAGCTAACGTTAATTTTTTTATATGTAACATTTGTTACAAATTATATGCAATGTAGAATTCGTCCCACATTGACGTGAGATAAGAAACTTAAGCCCCTTATAAGTCCAAATAAGTGGCCAACTATTGACTTGTTGCATGGTTTTTAGTTGGAATGCTAGTTCCTGCTTCGAATGGGCGTTCCAAACTAGATTTCCATGAAGCTCGTTTTAAATGATGGAAACGATGGCGGGGTAATTCCTTTACTCTTTTTTTAGTCGGAATAGCAGTTCTAGTTATGGGATGGGCATTAAACTGAAATTCCATATTTTTAATGCTAGCTACCTCCCTACTTTGGAATCACGTGAGTGGTATTATTACCTTCCTGTATGGGATAAAGCGACAAGTTTTTAACATCCATGTTTGGGTAAAGTGACGAGGTACCCTTTCAAAGGGTGTCGAACACATGTAAATACAAACATCATATCNCTGCATCTTCACAGTATAACCTTCTTTTTCAAGAGTACCCAATGAAATCAAGCTTTTTCTTAACCCTGGAACATACCTGACATCTTCCAGTATAAAGCTTGAACCATCATGCAACTGTATCTTCAATTTTTCTGTCCCTTTGATAGTGCATGTCCTGTTATCACCTAACTGAACCAAACCACCATCAACATCCTTGAAGTCATACAAGAAATCCCTCCTAGGTGTCATATGATAAGACCCAACTGAATCCATTACCAATTCAGTCATCTCATCATTCCCGACTACCATCAAGGCTTCTCCAAAGTAGGCGTTACCCTCGTCATCAGAAGAATCAGAATCCTGATCATGCTTACCCTTCTTGACGAACCCACTTGACTTCTTCATTGGACAGTCTCTCTTCAGATGATCCTCTGAATGACATATGAAGCACTTGAGTTTACCAGTTCCACCCCTTGACTTAAACTGCGAACTTCCACCAGAATGAGCTTTCCTTGAATGATCTGACCCTCCCCTTACATATAACTCATCACCAGTTTCTTCCTTTGTGCCTTCAGTTCTTTTCTTCAACTCCCTTGAATTCAGAGTTGCAAGAACATCCTCCATTGTCAAGTGTTAAATATTAGTAGTAACGTAAACATATATTAGTGACTTAAATGTACTTTTGTAATTAGATTAGGTGTTAGACATAAACTAGAATTAGTTAGCTTGGAGTGCAAGGCAAGCTAGGTTTCCACCTCCTTATCTCTATAAATAGAGATGAGGGGATGCTAGTTATTCATTCTTCTTCCTCAATTGTAAAAGCTTTATTGGTTTTAATAAAGGGTTCGTTGAGGGTATAACGTGTGCAATATTCTTGTCGGTTCTTTGTAGTATCTCGTGTTTGCTACTTGTGCTCGATACAACTCGCGATCTAGCTTTTCCGCGATCAAACTTCGGGTTTGTTGTCGAGGTATTTTCCAACAGGTATTTTTCTTGTCAATTCTTTATTTCTTTCATTTCTTTTTTATATTCTAAATATGATTTTTGGCTACTTTTAGTCGTTTAATTTTAAGCAAAGTACACTTTTAACCTATAGTCCAAGGTTTAGGGGTTTTCAAATGGTTATGCATGTTGTATCGGAATCACAATTACAAAGATGACAATCATTTATTAAGATTTATTTTATTGTATTTGATCAAATGTGTCAGCTTACCTATGTTAACTTGAGGCCGGGATGTTATTTTTTGCAGTACAATGAAACGTTTATGTATCACTTGTCACGTTTGCTTCATTTAACTTTGGAAGTTACGATATTGCATCAAAAAATGTATTACGTATTACAAGATAGTATGTGACAATCTGTCCCACATTGGTATTAGATGATAAGCTTGAGCTTCTTATAAGTCCAAAGTGGTGACCGGCTAATGAAGTTAATCAGGTTGTTTTAGTTGAAGTCGCTAGTCTGTCTTGTGGAAGGGTATTATACATACTAATACAAACTAAAACAGAACTTGATGACTTTTTAAGTCTTTTAACAATCCTGTTGGTTTAATTTATAAGTCATCTTTAACATCCCCTTTTGTTTTTAAGTCATTTTTTTAAGGGTGTGTTTGTTTTTTGAAAAAATGTCTTTACTAGTCTCTTACTCTCACTGAGTAAGAGGTAGTCAGACATTTATGTTGTTTGTTTTTTTCTTTTGAGTCAGACCCGGTTATATAGCATCTTACTCAGTAAGCGGTGAGGGACTTGTTTTACTTCGGTGGTGTTTGTTTTTTTAGAGGGTCTGAATCTGAATCTGAATCTGAACCGCACATCTGAATCTGAATCTGAGGTGTAAATGTCTGAATCTGAACGCATCTGAACGGAAAAAAAAAAAATGTTTGAATGGGATTTTTTTTTTTTTGGTTACTTTTTGTGTCAACAAGAGGCATTCAGACACGTTAAGACACCCCTCTCAAGTCTTGACCATTAAGATCTAACTGAATCTGAACGCGTCTGAACGGAAAAAAAAAAAACAAACAAACGGTCTGAACGGCAAAATGTCTGACCGATTCAGACATTTTGCCCATTCAGAGGCTGTTAAGAGGCAAAAATAAAAAAACAAACACAGCCTTCCTCTTACCCAATAAGAAATTGAAGACTTGTTATAATATAATATATTTGATAGTATATTAACTATGCTATATTTATGATAAAAAAAGTTTTGTTTCATATTTACACAATCTACTTATTTATGGTACTGCTATGATATAATATATGCTTAAAAAAGACAATTAAACTCATTCAGACGATTATACGAAAAACAAACAACAGAATCATATTCAGACTTTATAGCCACATCTTACTAGTAAGATGTGGTAGTCAGATTTAGACCAAAACATCTTAATGAAACAAACACTAGGGACTTTAAGTCTCTTTTGAAGTCATTAACATCCATGTTTGTTTAAAATTACGATGCACCCGTTAAAACTTATAAAACTAGCACATGCTGTTTAACTTGGAGTCGCTAGTCGTTGCTATATATGGGAAACCCCACATCTAATCATCTAAAGATAATCGATACAAACAAATATTAACTTTTCTAGCTAGATTTAAACGAAGAATATCGGAAATCCATGACATTGAAAAGACCGTTGATAAAGCCATTGATCGATGTAGTGGAAATTAATCTTGGAACTATTGGCTAAATCTCAAATAATACATTGAAAATGAAGCACTTTCTTCATACATTCTCTGTATGTATTGTTGGAAATTAAAGTAAGGTCGTAAAGTTTCCACTAAATTTAATTTACCTTAATTTCTTTTTTTAATTTACCTTAAAATATAACAAGGAGTATGGTTGGGGTGGGGTTGGGGGGGAATGGATCTAGTAAGAAGAAAAAATAAAATGAGAAGAGTGAGAAAAGTTTCCAACCACACAATTCAAATAAGAGGGAGAAATTTAAGGGGAGATGCATCTATTTTTGTAGGTGCATCTCAAATGTGTGGTTGTGGTTTCTTCTCATCCTTCTCATTTTAGTTTTTCTTCTCATTTGATCCTAACTCGGGGTTGGGGTTATTACTATTTATCTTTGATAAATTATTTTGATGAATTAGTAGCAAAGGCAGTTTTAGTGGAAAGAAATGAAGACCAATTGTTCATATAAGAAACTCACGTACATATTCATGCAACATGTTAGTCGTATTATTGTATAAGTCCAGTTATTGTTTATCAGGCTAAGGCCCGTATGTGTCTTGTTAGGGTTAAGGCCCGTATGTCTCTGTATATGTTTACATGTAAAACAGCCGAGATTTTACACCATCGAAGTCTAGCTTCTTTACGTTTCAACACCATGTGTCCATTTATCTCCCAAACAACTGGATTCACTTGAATGTCTAAAATCTCGGCACTCACTTCTCCAAAAGCCTGTTTCTCAACGTAACGCTGTTTTACATGTAAACATATTAGATGATTCTGAAGCAAAAGCTGTGGTGAAATTTAATTTATTCTTTTTATAAACTAGATACATATTCCTCTATCAAAGCAGCAAACTGCATACTTAGCATAACCCTTTTTGTATATTTCGGGTATTTTTTTGTCAATATTCTCTTTCCTTTCATTTTTGTATTGTATATATAAGATTTTTGACAATTTTTATTCATTAAATGTTTAAACAAAGTAAAGTATTGAGCTATAGTCCAAGGTTTAGGGGTTTTCAAATGGTTATGTTGTATCAGAGTTACAATCACAAAGATGACAATCATTTATTTTAGTGTAATGTATCAAATGTATCAGCTTTGTATGTTGAGGATATGATTTTTTCTGCAGTAGACAAAAAGGTTTATATATGATATATCACTTTTCAAGTATGCTTCAATAAACGCTGTTCATTCTCCCTTCATATGTATGTCATTAGTTTGGAAGTTAAGATCTTGCATCAAATATGTATCATTTGTTTCAAGATTATATGCAACTCTATGTCCCACATTGGTATGAGATAAGAAATTTGAATCATTTATAAGTCTAAAGAAATAGCTAGCTAATAGCTTCCATAAGGTGTGTGTTAGATTCATTAATCCTGTCTTTAGACCGGTTGTTACTAACTTCTCACTTATGGTAGTTTTTAAACCATAAAAAAATGTGTGAAACACATAAGTTAGTTTTTAATACTTTCGGTAAATTGAGGGAAAACCATTAAAAAAATGTGTGAAACACATAAGTTAGTTCACGCATATAAAATGTCCAACTAACGCCATTCCATTTTTAACAATTTCGGTAAATTGTGGAGATACCATTAAAAATGTGTGAAACACATATAAAAAGTATAATTAACGCCATATTTTTAGCATGAATGCAAGTATCCAACGGTCGCTAGTCCATATTTAGAAAGGGCGTTACATTTAGGGTGTCAAAAAAATCCGAACCCGATTAAGCCTATCCGGATTGGGTTACTCAGGTCAATTCAGGTCAACCCAACTAACTCGAGTCCTAAATACGGTCGGGTTCGGGTATTAGCTTTTAGCCTCAAGCAGAATTGACCCGACCAACGACTTTTACAATGTAAACATATTGAAGTAAGCAATTTTTTTAATCATTTTACCTGTACTCGGGTTTGCGACCTGAACCCGAATTGACCCGAACCCAACTAACCCAAGTTCTAAATATGGTCGGGTCGGGTTCTGGTGTATTTTTCTTAGGCTCAACCAGAATTGACCCAACCGAATTGACCCGAATCCGACTGGGTCAACTCGAATAACACCCCTAATTCTATGACAAACTATAAATATGTTTGGGTAAAGTGATGATGTGCCCTTAATAAGGGTGTGCCCTAATTCTATGACAAACTGTAAATATGTTTGGGTAAAGTGAGATGTGCCCTTAATAAGGGTGTGTAAAAACTAATCCATCTTTTGGATGGGTGTTACAAATTATGTGATGACTGGTTTTTAACTATTTGGGTAAAGCGATGAGATACCCTTTTTATTGTGTCAAACACATTCAAAAGTCTAACTAATGCTATTTTATCATAGTTTTTAGCTCGAATCCAAAGGTGTTTGGCTGGTCCGTCTTTAGGAAGCGCAATACATTCTGCGACAAACTAAAATCCCTGTCAAGGTAAAGTGACAATGTACCCTTTATAAGGGTGTGAAACACATACATGCTCCAATGTTTTCTTAATATAATTTTAGAAGATGACAATCTAAATCGCGCATATAAGCATATGCACTTATTCTATTATGCATTTAGGGAGATTTAAAAGTGCCACATACTCCAATGCCTTCTCAAAGTTTTAACACCATGTGTCCACTTACCCCCAAAGAACTGGATTCACTTGTGTCTTGCTTCTAGACACTCACTTTGAAGATTATTTAGTAGAAGGTTATATTTGTAAATAGAACTAATATAGAAGGACTGTTTATGTAAAATAGTTAGTTAGTTTGTTAGAAGTTTGAATAGTCAAACTTCCCTCTTTTGTATATAAACAGCTATTTGCCTCATTTGTCAATAAGAAATTACTTTCATCTTTCCCTAATTTCATAACTTTGATATGGTATCAGAGCACGCTACGCTCTATTTCTAGGTCAGATTATCCTAATTCTTCACGTATTCTTGTTCTTTTACATCAATTGATTGTTTCTACCGTTTCTTTATCTTGATTGTGTTCTAATTGGGATTATTTGACGGATTTGGTGTTAGAACGACGCGAATTGATTAATTAGGGTTTTGATTGTTCAGAAATTGGGGATTTTGTTATAATTGTTCATAAGCTTTGATATGACGACTTCTGAATCGAATTTGAATGTGAATAGTGCTGGTAATGGTGTTAATTCCATTAATGATCCATTGTATATTGGTAATTCTGATCATCCTGGTATGGTGCTTACTAATATACCGTTTAATGGATCAAATTTTCTGGGATGGAGTCGTACTGTTAAGATGGCTTTAGGTGCTAAACTCAAGTTAGGGTTTATTAATGGTACTTGTGCTAGGCCAGTCAATGATGCTGAAAAATTGCAGAGATGGATTAGGTGTGATTATATGGTTACCAGTTGGATATTGAATTCCATGACTGGTGAATTGTCTGAAGCATTCTTATATGCACAGTCAGCATTTGAGTTGTGGAAGGAAATAGTTGAAAGGTATGGACAGAGTAATGGACCACTCATTTATCAACTCCAAAGGGAACTGAACAATATTAGTCAAGGAAACTTGTCCATTGCTGCTTACTTTAATAAACTCAAGAGATGTTGGGATGAATTGCACAACTTAAATGGGGTTCCAGTGTGTTCTTGTGGAAAAATGCAAGAATGTTCTTGTAATCTGGTTGAAAAGTTTTTAGAGATTGAAGGAAGATCAAAACTGGTTCAGTTTTTGATGAAATTGAATGAAGAGTATGAGTCAGTTAGGAATCAGATTCTTTCTATGGATCCTCTTCCTAATGTGAACAAAGCTTACTATATTGTGCAGCAAGTTGAGAAGCAAAAGCAAGTGACAAACCATGTGGCTGATCCCATGGCTTTCTTTGCTAATATGAATCAGAATAGGAATGTCAAAAGAGATGGCAGAAGTGGTAAAATTGAGTCAAGGAATGATGTGAAAGGTTTTAGGCATTGTACTCATTGTGATCAGGATGGACACACTGTGGATCAGTGTTTTGAAAAGATTGGTTATCCTGATTGGTACAAAGGAAAGAAAAATAAGAAGGTTAGGAAGTTAGCTGCTCATGTGAATTTTGGACCAGAAACACCTTTTGACATGGGGTATGAGAATGAATTGCAGGGTGAACAAAGTTGTCCTGTTTTAGATCAAAAGTTAGTTGCTGCTGTATGTCAAGAGATGATGAAGATGTTCAGTGGGAAATCTGCTATGCCTACTCATGGAGGGGCTTCTAGTTCTATGCATCATGCAGGTATGTCACTCCATGTGAGAACTTTTGCTTTATCATCACAGAGCAATGCAATTAGGATTAATGAGTGGATAATTGATACTGGTGCATCAGACAATATGTGTCCTCACATTACTTTGTTCAAAACCACCTACATTCTCAAAACCCATAACAGTTCATTTGCCTAATGGTACAACTAAACTTGTTACCATTGCAGGCCAAGTCCAGTTAACACCAACCCTGATGTTGGTTGATGTTCTATATGTTCCTGAGTTCAAATTCAATTTGCTATCTGTGGGAAAACTTTTGAATACACAGAATTATTTTGCTCAGTTCTTCCCTTCTTATTGTGTATTCCAGGACCTTTCAACTAAGAAGGTTGTTGCTATTGGCAAAGGTTCCAGATGCTTATACACCTGCACTTCCTTGGATCCTTCTTTTACTACTCAAAAACCACCTGTCAATTCCATTAATGTTTTTGATTTTCATAATACTCATGCTATTAGTAACTCTGTTTTGAATAAAAATGTGTCTGATGTACATACTATACATGCTAGACTAGGACATCTGTCTTTGTCTAAAATGATACATCTAGATGAATGTAAAAATCTCAATACTTCTGATTTTACTTGTGAGAGTTGTATGCTTGCTAAGTTTCATAGACTTCCTTTTCCAAAGAGTTCAATTACTTCTCATAATCCTTTTGAGCTTGTTCATGTTGACTTGTGGGGACCATACAAAGCACCTGCTCTCAATGGGGCACACTATTTTTACACTATAGTTGATGATAAGAGCAGAGCCACTTGGACATATCTAGTGCATAGTAAAGATCAAGTTCTGAGTATTTTGTCAAGTTTTTTCACTTATGCAGAGACACAGTTTGGTGCTAAGATTAAGTTTTTGAGGTCTGACAATGGGACAGAAGTGGTTAATCATAAGGTTTTACAGTTGTTGCAATCAAAAGGTATTTTGCATCAAAAGTCTATGCCCTATACTCCACAACAAAATGGTGTTGTGGAGAGAAAACATAGACATTTGTTAGAAACAGCTAGAGCTTTGAGATTACATGCTAATTTACCAAAGAAATTTTGGGGAGATTGTATTTTAGCTGCTACTTGTTTGATTAATAAGATGCCTATGAAGCAATTGTCTTGGAAAACACCTTTTGAAATCCTACATGGTGAACCTCCTTCATATGATAGTCTCAAAACAATTGGTTGTTTATGCTATGCTGCTTCTCTAGGACCTCATAAAGATAAATTTGATCCAAAAGGCATCAAATGTGTTCTCATTGGCTATCCACCAGGGCAAAAAGGTTACAAATTGTATAATCTCCATACTCATGAAGTATTTCATAGTAGAGATGTACTTTTTATGGAGAATATTTTCCCTTTCAAAACCTCAGATTCTTCATCTATTGACACATCCAATATCTTTCTTCATAATCCTGGTTTCACACTTTTTGAAGAAGATACAGAACCTGTAATCAATACTCCTACACCTATTCCTAATCAAACTGATTTACCTTATGATACACCAAACACCAATATTGAACAAGACATGCCTGAACAGCCTCCTAGTCCTCAACATGTTCCCATTCCTAATTCTCCTATTCATAATAATGTTCCTCTTAAGAGATCAACAAGGACTGCTGGTGCACCAAAATGGCTTGAAGGTTTTGTGGGTCTAAAAAGATTTGCTAATACAGTGACACAAAAACCTACCTATCCTTTATTTACACAAAAGGATTTCAAAAACATTCCTCATTCTCATATTGCTTTTCTAGCAAATGTTTTTGATATCTCTGAACCAGCTTCATATTCTGAAGCTTACAAACATCCAGGATGGAGAGATGCCATGGATAAAGAAATAGATGCATTAGAGGAAAATGGTACATGGGAGGTTACTGAATTACCCACAATATTAGGGTGTCTAAATTGATACTAAAATATTAGGGTTTTGATTAATAACAAACTAACTAACTAATTATATATTCAAAGTAAGACAATAAAATTAAAATAAAAATTAAGAACCTGGTAATAAATAAAATGATGAGATTTTGAGAAGTCACTGAATCACCTTCAAGAGACTAGCCGTCAGCTTCACCATCTGGTTTTTCAATAAAGAGTGAAATGCATATTTACATTTTACTCCCTTGAACTATGTCTAAGTTATACTAATGGTCCCTAGTTAAACTTACATACTAAGGGTGCCTTTGGTATGCTGCCATGATAGAGTCATACCTCCCCTTTTTAACTCTTACGTAGCGTTTGCTATGTCGTAATCAAAGGGGGAATGTAAAGTATTATTACGATGGAATGAGAAAATGTTGTTTGTTTATATTTATGTAATGTAATAATTCATTACAACGAATGACTCATTACACCAAAACCATTCCGTAGGGGCCCCTTACTTTTTTTTCATTACATCCCGTAATAGAATCAAAATTACATAAAACTACACCATTAACTAACCATATTCATGAAACTTCTCATCAACAATGGGCATTTTAGTCTTTTTATTATGATTCCATTACGTCTTATCAAACAAACCAAACATGATAAATAATGGTAATGACTCATTACATTAAACCATTTATTCCATTACATCGGTCATTCCATTCATTTAACATTTCATTTCGTCCTACCAAACGAACCCTTATGGAGTATGGATATTATACATGTTTCATTCCCATATAATGTGGGCCCCTCATCTATGATAGAGTCATACCTCCTCTTTTTAACTCCTATGGAGTATGGATAATATCCATGTTTCATTCCCATATAATCTGGGCCTCTCATCATAACCAAACACTTAGAATCATTACCACTATGATTCTCTCATTCCCATAGGGGATACCAAACGCACCCTAACATTTTTTATTTTAGGAGGCGGGTCGCGCGATGTGACTGGGCTCGATGAAATTTTGATTCGTAATACTAAGTTTTGGTAAAAATCTCAATTTCTCGTAAAAGTTATATCAGTTTCTATTAAACTCAATACTTTTAACAGGAATTGCATTTTTTTTTTTCATTTTTTTTATCTTATATAGTACGTTTAAAAGAAGGGATAATTCTAAAAATGGCCAAGTTGCCCTATCGTCTAGCCTTTTAGATTTGAAAATTCCCAAAATGGTCTTTGGGCAACTGCGCAAGCCAACCAGGGGACGCCAAGTGTCCGTTTTTTAGGGCAACTTTTATGTTTTTTTGGCAACTTATTTTTTTTAAGCAATCTTGGTCATTTTGGAATTATCCCTTAAAAGAAATATGCACTGGTCACTTTTAGTCATGGTTTACGTACTAAGGACAAACATTTATAGATAGGACTTGAACCACAGGTAAAGATTGTCACTCGAGTTTATGTTTTGGATGATGGACCTTATAAAAATAACATCATCTCGTAGCAGTATAAATATACATGAACTTATCCAGTGTTTAAGGAAATATACTTTCGAAGCCATATAAACTAATAGTCTAACTGGCACCAAAATCCTCTTATGAAAGTTACATCTTTCAAAACTGAAGTATTATCATGCAAATAAGAAGTTGAACCACAAACTAAATGAATAAATATA
>LBNU01012093.1:0-11491 GCA_014162995.1 Artemisia annua
TTCTACATCTGCATTGCCCAGAGTTCATACTCTTCTTTCTTAAGGTAAGGGAATTTTGCATTGCTGTTTGAGAGAGTGAGGTGATGTAGGGATGTTGTGTTTTGATTGTGTGTTGTATCTGACTCAGCATCAGATCCAGACATTATGTAAAGTTGTGTTGTTGAGGAGTTGTTTAAAAATTGATTTTCTTAGTATCAAAGAGACTCTCCCGAGGCTCTGATACCACTTGTTGGATCTATTTAACCTTGATAGATCTTGTAGCTCTTGTTGATCGTTAGCAGTGTCTATGTAATCACAAACACTCTAATAGAGAATCTCCAAAGCTTGTACTCTAATGCAGAAAACAAATACAAGCATAAACAATAAATACTAAAAACGCTTAATCCTCTATGGATTATATATTGAAAACTTGTAAACTCGTTCGTTCCATAAAATATAAACTTGTGTTCCTTTTATAGACAAGGAACCCTAACCTAAACCGTTTCACAAGAAACGTATCTTCTATAAACTTTAAATAATATGCATTATCTTTTCCTAATATAACTCATGCATATCCTAACTACATTACATAATACGCGGTTTTACTAAGTCCGCAGAAACTAAACATGCTGAACTATGTCTTCAGCAGTAATACTTCATCAGCAGAATCTGGTCGTCAGCAGATTCCCTTCAGCAGTAACCATCAGTGGAATTCACACTTAGCAGAATTCCCAACATTCATACAACAGCCCCCTATACCTTGCTAAACTATATCACGATCTCACCTATACCACGAACCATAAACATAAACCATGACCAGCTTCGCTACGCAAATCACGACCTAACCCGAAGCACAAACCACGCCCAACATTAATCCCCAAGTCACAACCTCCACCTCTACCCGACCAACAGACATTAGCACCGAATCGCGCCACACTAATGCCAAATCACAACCTCCCTTGCACCCGATCACAACACTAAACATGAACCACAAACCACGACTCGCACATCACCACAATCCGAACTACAAACATGAACCACAAACCCTGGGCTGCGCTACTACCCATATCATCATGACCTCTACCACGACCCGAAAGACAAACCTAATCAACAAAACCACGAACTAGACCACGACCCGAACCACGAACCTTATCAACGTAACACAACCTCCACCACGACCCAAGCATGAACCTAATCAACAAATCACGACTTCCACCTCAACCCAAAACACAAACATACTCAACGAAACACGACCTCCACCACAACCAAAAAACACGACTTGCAAATCTTAACCACGTCCCAGAAACATACCATACAACCAATCTGAACATCAAACCCACTACCTGAACCATAAACCACCAAAATGACTCTGATCCAAACCACTCACAAAGGAGACCATTTCCAACGACCTAAACTCGATCGACTACCCCCGACACTTTCCAGAAACAAACGACCATGGAACGATACAAAAATAATAATAATAAGAGAAAAACTCTTAGAAAAAGAAGAAAGTATATACGGAAGAGAGTGAACGGGGGAGATCCTCCGGACCGCCGGCAAAAGGCGACGGCAGAGAATGGAAGAAATTTTGTGGTGGCGGGATTTTTGGATTAAGGTTTTGTAGAGAGATTTTATTATTATTATTATTATTATTATTATTATTATTATTATTATTATTATTATTATTATTATTATTATTATTATTATTATTATTATTATTATTATTATTATTATTATTATTATTAACTATACATTAAATTGGTCAAATATTTTTTGAAGTAACACTTTCATCTACAGAGACACGATCCCTTGCAAAGTAAAAAAATAAATAAAAAGGCTAGAAAGCCACTTACAATGTGACAAGTGTCCACCATCTATTCCCTCCCTTTTTTCTCATTAAATTTGGTTAGGGGGCATTTGTAACCAATTTTTCTATTTCACCCCAAACCTTCAAATGCATACAACTTTCAGCCGATAAACATTTACGAAAAACCGATTTCACCATAATTTCTAAAATTTAATTCTCTTTAATTTGGTATGCATTTTGATATATTAATCGCAATTTTTTTCCAACTTTTTAAGTGGGTATTGATTTTCTTGAAATTTTTGACATTTTTGGCTCTAATTTTGCCTAGCTTAAAGGTCGAATTATACAAAACTTAAAACACGAAAGTTGTAGTTGTTTGGCCATTCTTTACCCAGAAATTTAAATCGCTTAAATTCGATATGATATGTGTGAGATATCACACATAAAAGATGACGTCTTAATCATATTTGTTGCACACAATGTTTGATAAAATGTCTAGCTTATATTTTTAGTATTAAATATAATTAGATGCACTAATTTTTGTACAACAACGCACTATTAATCATTTTATTAATGTAGGATTCAAAAAGTGACGTTCTTTTTACTTTTCATGTATGAAAGTCAATAACTGATTGAACCAAAAAAAATATAAGCTAACTGATGAACCTATAATAACATAATAGCTAAAGTGAATAACTGATGAACCAAAAAAAACATAAGCTAACTGATGAACATATAATAACATAACAGCTAAATGTCATTAACTGATGAACCACAGGACAATAACTGATAAACCAAAACAACTGATGAACTGATGAGCGTGGGATTGCGACCACGCAACAGGTTTTACCTCTCAAGGGATCTTAAGAAGCTTGCAATCCCACCAGGCAGTGTACCTGGTCGGTATAGTATAGTGTAGTGGTAAGTACGGGGGATTGATCGTTCTCTCACAGGGAATAGTGTTCGTTAGGTTAGAAAAGCTACTCTAATAGGTCTAAAGGTGAAGGAAGATTATTTTTGTATTTTTGTATTTTATGGAAAGCAAGTAAAATCTCGGGTTTTGGAGGAGTGGGCGGAATTAGTTGCTAGTCAACTAACGCAAAAAACTCCAATTGCAATAAAAATAAAATAACTAAACTATTGTGGTTGTGAAAACTTATATGGAGACAAATGTGTTTACTTAGACTTCCTTACTCCCTAACTATCTTTTACCGGTTAATTGGTGTATGTATTACTTGCGTGGATGACGGGTGTATTCCTTAACAATTCATGGGGTGGCATACATATCTCCCCAATTCTATGAGCTCTTATCTCCTCCTACAACTATGCGTACACATAATCATAGGGATTGTAAACAGTGGCTCATGCGTTAAATACTACCTTAATAACCTAGTATGCCTTAGTTACATGTTTCTTAAGACGTTCAAGCATGTTACCATATAGGAGTATTGCCAGTTTTCTTAAGCCTAACATTGATGAAACATTCATCCCAACAAAGTAATAACACACCAATCAACCAATAATTAATAGTTAGGTTTCATTAGATCTAAGCAAACACAAGAAAAATCTAGCCTAGCATGTTAATTGAAAGACAAGCATAAGATATAATTAACCAACACATAGACATATTGATTAATTTAAGTGAGGACTTATCTTTAATTGAACATGAAGGTTTCAAGGGTGAAAAACCCTTGAAATTACAGCTAAAATCGTCTTTAGGGTTTTTCCCAAACTTGTACCAAAAGTTCCACACTAATGAATGAAAAATAGGAAAATATATATAGATTTTACATTCTGACGGCGTCAGGTTATGGGTTCTGACGCCGTCAGCTCGCCGTCATTAGGGTTCTCGGATGGCCTAGATTTACTTCTGACGCCGTCACCCTTTAATTTGCTCTGGGCCGTCACTCTTTAAGTTAACACCTGACGGCCTACATTCTCTAACACCTGACGCCGTCAGGTGTAAACATCTTGTTTTCTTCATAGGGCGTCTAGTGTAATCTGACTTCACTCCTTTGTCAACGTTGGCTGACGGCGTCACCTTGTGACTCTGACGCCGTCAGGTAGGAAATCCAGCTTCTTTTGAGACTTTTTCGTTTTCTTCTTCTTTTGTGTTAAGCTTATTTATTTTTTTTAATAAATTATTCGCTTACTTTTATGCTCCAAAAACGTCCAAATATGCATGTTTTTTAGAATTCTTCTCAAAAGTACCTAAAATGACAAAAGGAACGATTTAGGGCAATATTTGATCATATTTACTCGAATTAGGGCTTAAATGACCCCTTAAAACGGGTACACTTTTCGTCTCATCAAATACCCTTACACTTGAGATTTGCTTGTCCTCAAGCAAATAAGCTTTTATTCCAATCAAAATATCAGTTAGGGGTAATTTAACACAAATATAAAAGTAATTACACCAAGTAGTCATTCGACCCTAATCATAATAAGCACGGAAATCATACACTAGCATCTCACAAATAGTGTTTGGATACTCTCATCTCTCAAGTGTCATAGAATTATATCTCATAAATGAAAACGGAAAAAACCTCTCACTACCTGTCATAGCAAATAGATTACCATAGGCTTGGGAGAGGATCAATTACTCCTCCACTAGGCGTAAGCACCTAAGATAAACTATCAAAGAGGGCTTTCAAAAGGGTTATAATGTAAGGTGTAGGGATATGATAAACACGGTTTGGTTGGAATAAATGGTATTTTAATGGTGGCGAGTTAACTATCATGATCAAATACATGCACTATGCTAAGCCAAGACTCGACTCGATCTTAAGCTAAAAACAAATTAACAAAAACTTAAAAGAAACGGGATGGTAGTCCGTATGTTTTTTCTACTTTTCTTTTTCACATTTTTTTGTATTTTTCTTGATTTTTTTTTTAACATTCTTACCCTACCATCCAAAATAATACATCATAGGAGCCTCGGTTCTCCCCTTACACTTGAATTTTTACATAACTTTACAATTACTATTCTAATGACTCGAATTAAGATAATTGAAAAACTTGGAGTACTTTTAAAATATTTAGCACATATGGGGGTAATAATGTTGTTCTTCCCCATTACTCCATTACACTAGTACTTTACCCATGAGTCCCAATCGTCCCAAAACAATATATATACAAGGATATGACTCGACTTAGCAACCATGTAATCGATTAGATAATTAAAAAAGGGTTTAACAAATGTTGTCACAATAATGCACTAAAAGTGAGTGCATACAAGGTAGGCTAAGGCGATTTGGGTGTACATTTAAGTGGGGTGTAACAAATTCTCACTTTGAGTAAGATGCTCAAAGGTCGAAACGAAAAGATAGGCTCGGAGGGGTGTACTAGGGGTATCGTGTACCAAAAATGGGTACAACGCAAAGGGTATGGGAGAATTACTTGACTTATGTAGCCAATGTAATTATAACAAACATACGGGTGTAAAAACAAAGGGTTAATCCTAATGCCCCTTATCATGTAGTAGATCTAACTACACGAATGTAGTCTCACTTGTGGATTTGAGATGGTCCTAACGCAAGTTCTAGAATCTAAGTGCTACCGGTACACACATCATAGCATCAAAGATGGATGCTTTTCCTACCAATTCTAGGGGTGAACCTCACATATTTGGGGTGGAAAATTT
Source organism: Artemisia annua (assembly GCA_014162995.1). Taxonomy (NCBI): domain Eukaryota; kingdom Viridiplantae; phylum Streptophyta; class Magnoliopsida; order Asterales; family Asteraceae; genus Artemisia; species Artemisia annua. The sequence goes on from LBNU01012093.1 coordinate 5,430, forward strand.
TTTAGTGGTACGGTTTTGTGCTAGTCATATAATTTCCTATCCATGAGACGCTCATTAAGACCAAAGTCTCACTTCTAAATGTTGTAAAAAATTTTAAATTGGCGCTAAAATTACCCTAACAAATATTTCTCTCGGTTTTATTACAAATTTACTATCAAACAAACAAAAATCAAGCGCAATTGTATTCTCTAAGGTGCCTTCATTTACCCCCCTTACACTTAAACCGAACATTGTCCCCAATGTTCAAATAGAAGATGTAAAAGTAAATAAAATGAAAGAATGAAATCAAATACTCCCCTGATTCGTTTGATGTGGATAGTGAGGTAACATGGTTAGATCTTCTTCCAAGAAAGATGAACGCTCAAAGCTTCCCTTCCAAAATATAAATCATCTTCTTGTCCAAAATAACCTGTTAACCTGAAAAAAAAAAAAAAAGGCCAACCTCGCATAAAATCGGCGGTATAATCTATAATAGGATATAATGCTTGTGGAATGAATATTTTTGCAGAATTCCTGGAGATTATAAGTTAGAGAATTAACAAAACTTTTTATGTTTCCGGAAGAAAAACAAAACTTTCAAAAATTGCAGAAAATTATTGCCTGACGCCGTCAGGTTGTAATGCCTGACGCCGTCAGAAATGATCTGACAGAATTCTCATGTTAAGTTTCCGGAAAAATTCTGGAAAAACTAGAGCTTACTTCCTGGAATTCCTGCAAAAATTCATTATGACTCGATACAAGCATTTGACTCAAACAAATACTAATATGTATGTTAATTTACATTGTTATGATTCATGTTCATTCGTTCTTATAAACCGATTTAGATTTCCCTTACACTTAGCTTTTGCAAAATACCTTTATATGTAGTTAAGACGAAGTTAAAAACAAAATAAAGCATTTTCACAAGTTAGTTTGAATCATGAATCAATAACAAGAAATATCATACATACGGAAACAAATAAAATCAAATAAACAAACAAACAAAACACACAAAGCTTGGGTTGCCTCCCAAGAAGCGCTTTTCTTTATTAACGAGTCTTGTAGCTAGACTCAAAGTCACCGTACCTTACGTGACTTCATCGTTGGTCTCGGTTTCTAGGTCATCCTCTTGTCCGGTTTTATAATCCGGTCCTAATTTCAAACAATCCTTGTAGAAACCGAATATCCTTTCCATGACATAGTCTACTCCCCTACGTCTATCCTCATCATTCCTATAGTAGACCGCTTGTTTAAGCTCCTTTTCAACGTTTGACAAGTGTTGGAATTGCTCTATCTTATATGGCATTTGGTAGTTCACTTCATCGGTCTCATCCTTAAATTTAACTATCCCTAAGGAAGGTTCATAAGTCATTCTAGAGACCTCAATAAACGGTTTTCCCAAGACTACTTGAGTTAAACTTGCATCGACTATTGGGCGGATATCTTCTACAATCACAAAGTCGGTGACATAGGTGAAGTTCCCTACATAAACCGGTAATCCCCTAACTCTTCCCGTGAAGTTACTAATCCATCCCTTATCGGGGAATACCCTATACCTAAGTTGATTTTTCATTATCAAGTTGTATTGGGCTCTAGTCATGATGTTTATGGGCGATCTAGGGTCGATGTAAGCTTTCCACACATGCAAATGTCCAATGTTGCATGGTATGTTGAGATTAGAAGGGTCGCCCGTTTTGATAATCGGGTTACCTAGGAAGTATGGTGTCTCGGAGTCATCGAATAAATCCTTATGGTATGCCCGTTCTTCTCTAGTTGGTAACTTATTGAAGTAGTCCTCTCCATCATCTACTTCTTCAATCTTGCTTACCCTACTTTCCTTATCTACCTCGACTTCCTTAACTTCATCCCTAGGTTCATTATTTTCCTCACTCCTATCAATTGGTCTAATAGTGACAACGTTGACGAAGTGGACATGTTTGGATGAAGAAGGGTCCTTGATTTGGGGTCCGCTATTAGTGGTCCTAGCGTCCTTATGTGGAGGTGATAGCACTTGGTTGGTAAGGGCCTTCAACAAGTTGTCAATCTTATTGGTCATCTCTACTTGTTGTTGATTAAATTCGGATGTGAATTTAGCTATACGAGCTTCTTGAGATGCCATAAAATTGGACATCAATCCTTCAAAGTTATTGGTACTACCATAGTTGTTGGAAGGATTATTGTTGAAGGTACGGTTCGAGGAAGGACCGTTGGGTTGAAAACGATTAGGTGGGTTGGAAGAATTGTTTTGGGGCACGTTTTGGTTTGACTTCCACCTAAGGTTTGGGTGATTTTTCCATGAGGGGTTGTATGAATCACCGTAAGGGTTTGGCTCGGGTTTGAAAGTGTACCACTTGTCTCCCGCTCCGTCGGTACGCGAGGATGCGTAGTCCGCAAAAGCTTGTTCGGGGAGTTCCATGCAATCACGAGTGTCGTGGGGACCACTACATAATTCGCACGAAGAAGTGATTTTATTCACTTGGCTTGAAGGTTTAGGAGCCTCGTAGGATTTCATAAGAAACTTGACTTGGTCTTCAAGTTCTATGATCCTACGGTCGGAAGTGCTTGAATTATTCGAAGGCAAAGATATTGCCTTGACCGTTTTATTCAAATCACGGGGATCATTCCAACTTTCGTTGTCATATAGAGCAAGATCTTCTAGGAGATCCCATGATTGTTCCGCACTTAGATCACGTAGCTTGCCACCGGCCGCTTGGTCAATGGTTTGCCTCGTGGGGAGATTGATATGGTCATAGAAGATTTGGACTTGGAGCCAAAGGTCTATGCCATGATGAGGGACTTTTTGGAGTAAGTCCTTGAATCGAGTCCATGCCTCGTAGAGGGTTTCGCCTTGGCGTTGTTGGAACGCCAAGATATCATTCCTTAGCTTGGTAGTTCTCCCCGGTGGGAAAAATTGAGCAAGGAAACGAGTTGTGAGATCGTCCCAAGAGGTGATGGATCCTGCGGGAAGTCGCTCAAGCCATTGACTAGCTTGGTCCCGTAGAGAGAATTGGAAGAGACGCAATCGGGTCGTCTCTCGAGTTGCAACATCAAGGTCTATGGAATCTACGATTTTGAGGAAATCCTTGAGATGTTGGTTTGGATCTTCGGAACGAAGTCCATGGAATGCGCATCCGCTTTGCACCAACCGGATGGTGTCGGATCGCAAGGGAGTGACATTGGCTCCTTGAGTGAGCTCAATGGTGTTTCGATAGCCAAGGTGGCTAGGTCGGGAATACTCTCCTAAGGTGCGGGGTCTAGGAGGTTGGTTTGGTTGTGGTGGGTGGTTTGGTTGAATTAGGTTGTTGGGATCAAGGATGTTACCACCTTCCATGATGGCGGATGGTAAAGATTACGAACAAAAACACGAAGAAAAAGATAGACTAAAGAAAATCCTAGAAAAAGAAAATAAAAATCTCACTAGAAAGGAATCTAGTGAGTAGACCTAAAGAAATAAAAATTCTACCTAAACAATAACTATTCCCCGGCAGCGGCGCCAAAAACTTGATGCGTGGTTTTGTGACCTTACAACAGGTTTTACCTCTCGAGGGATCTCAAGAGGCTTACAACCCCACCAGGCAGTGTACCTGACCGATGTAGTATAGGATAGTGGTAAGTACGGGGGATTGATCGTTCTCTCACAGGGAATAGTGTTCGTTAGGATAGAAAAGCTACTCTAATAGGTCTAAGGGTGGAAGGAAGATTCTTTTTGTATTTTTATATTTTTTTGAAAGCAATTAAAATCTCGGTTTTTAGAGGAAGGGCGGAATTAGTTGCTAGTCAACTAACCCAAGTTTACTACTTATGCAAATTAAAATAAAATAAATATCTAAACTATTGTGGTTGTGAAAACAATATGGAGAAAATTGTGTTTACTTAGATTTCATTACTCCCTAACTATCTTTTACCGGTTAATTGATATGTGTGTTACTTGTGTGGATGAAGGGTGTATTCCTAATAACTCATGGAGTGGCATACATATCTCTCCAATTCTATGAGCTCTTATCTCGCCCTATGCCATGCACGGCACAACCATAGGGGTTGTAAACAGTGGCTCATGCGTTAAATACTACCTTAATAGCCTAGTATGCCTTGGCTACATGTTTCCCAAGACGTTCAAGCACGTTACCATAAAGGAGGTTGGCCAGTTTTCTTGAGCCTAACATTGATGGAACAATCATCCCAACAAACAACAACACACACCAATCAACCAATAATTAATAGTTAGGTTTCATTAGATCTAAGCAAACACAAGAAAAATCTAGCCAAGCATGTTAATTGAATGACAAGCATAAGATATAATTAACCAACACATAGACATATTGATTAATTTAAGTAAGGACTTATCTTTAATTGAACATGAAGGTTTCAAGGGTGAAAAACCCTTGAAATTACAGCCAGAATCGTCTTTAGGGTTTTTCCCAAACTTGTACCAAAAGTTTCACCCTAATAAATGAAAAATAAGAAAATATATATAGGTTTTACATTCTGACGGCGTTAGGTTATAGGTTCTGACGCCGTCAGCTCTCCGTCATTAGGGTTCTCGGATGGCCTAGATTTACTTCTAAAGCCGTCACCCTTTAATTTGTTCTGGGCCGTCACTCTTTAAGTTAACACCTGATGGCCTACATTCTCTAACACCTGACGCCGTCAGGTGTAAACATCTTGTTTCTTCATAGGGCGTCTAGTGTAATCTGACTTCACTCCTTTGTCAACGTTGGCTGACGGCGTCACCTTGTGACTTTGACGCCGTCAGGTAGGAAATCCAGCTTCTTTTGAGACTTTGTCGTTTTCTTCACTTTTATGCTCCAAAAACGTCCAAATATGCATGTTTTCCAGAATTCTTCTCAAAAGTACCTAAAATGACAAAAGGAACGATTTAGGGCAATATTTGATCATATTTACTCGAATTAGGGCTTAAATGACCCCTTAAAACGGGTACACTTTTCGTCTCATCATGAACCAACACAACTGATGAACCAAAACAACTGATGAACCAAAAATAACTGATGAATAATATAAAAATAACTGATGAACGCCATAAATAATAACTGATGAACAATATCAAAAATAACTGATGAACGCTATTTTTCACAAACTGCTGAACATTATAAAAAATAACTGATGAACGTTATCAAAATAACTGATGAACGTTATTTTTTCGAAAACTCCTTAACAATATAAAAAAGAACTGATGAACGTTATAAAAAAAAACTCATGAACGTTATCAANAATTACTTGAAGATACATAATAAATATAGTACAAAAGTGTTACTCCGTAATAATAACATATTCTTACCACTTCCCAACCTGTTCTTACCTTCTTCCTTATAAACATCAACAACAAATCAAACAAGCATTGTTTTTATTCTCCATCGCCCGTCACCGGAATTTGTCGGTTCGCCGGAAAAGAAAAACAGAACCCCGATGGTTTCCACGAAAGGTCTTCAATTTCAAATGAGGAATCACAGATTTGGAATTTGAGAAGATTTGATAAAGCCTTTATTTTTAAAGCCTGTATTTTTTTCTTCTTGAACATAGTGTCTCTACTTTGATTTGGAAACTAACAGATGAAAAAGATGATAAGATTACAATGATACCTCCTTTTGCCATCAAAGTTTTATATTATTACAAGTTTGCCACTCTTTTGTTAAGAGCCTTTGATTAACTTTATTTTACATCTAACGGAGGAAAATACTTTTTATACTTTGTAGAAATCAACCACTTTTCAATTGATCGCGTACCTTCATCTACAATATAGAAGAAATAACAAAGAAAATAATCGCTGTAAAAGGTTTTCATAATTTCATTGTAAATGTATCTTTTTTAGCTCCGAACATTGTAAACGTTATCATTGTATTTTAGATAAAATAATAGTGACAGGAATAAATTAAAAGGAATGTAGATCAAACTCATGATGCAACATAAAATAAAAATCACTCAGTTAATCACAATACTTGTTAAAAAAACACCAAATAAAAAAGCTAATCACGATTCTTGTTGAAATAATAAAATTGAGCCAATTGTTTCAACAATGCCATGTGAAATGTACGAAAATGATTGGAAAAATCAATTGAAAAGTGAGA
>LBNU01012096.1:0-11029 GCA_014162995.1 Artemisia annua
CAATGTTTTAATTTTAAAAAACCAGTATTGTAAAAAAAATAAATAAATAAAATAAATTAGAGTCGAGTTATATTAAGTACAAAACTTTTTTTACATACCAAGGGACTCATCCCCACCATCCATCTAAAAAGAGATCAATGGTTGAGATTAAAAGCATTTAATATTTCACCCATTTTTTATAATTTAAATATCTCTTAAACCGTTAATCGTTAAGCGAAAATAATTACACCATCGCGACGAGCATTTAATTATCTTTCTATAGACGGGCACTTTGATATACTTTCGACAAAAAAAAAATCGTTTTTTTCACGTTTTTTTTTCGTGGCCGAAAATATCACATGTGATATTACTATCACATGTGATATATCACATGTGATATTAGTGTAATATCACATGTGATATTAGTGTAATATCACATGTGATATGTGTAGTTCAAAAAAAATCACATGTGATATGTAATAATATCACATGTTATATGTAATAAATAAATAAATAAAATAAATTAAGTCAGCCCTAAATAATGAGATAATACTAATCAGATAAGCAAGAAATTAGTTCCACTATACCCAAACAATAAAAACTATACTTATCTAGCAGCAATCATCTTATAAAACCCATAGCCAAACACCCCCCTTAAATCCTCCAATCTGGTAAAGGGGGGAAATTGCAAGTACTACTTGACAATTTTAAATTAGTCATGTAAAAATTCAAAAGTAAATTAAAATAAACAGATAATATACTACCTCGTACAAGCTCTTATCATTCGATAAAGAGTCTTGTTGTTCCATGTTGTTTTCTTCGTGAACTGGAGTATCTGTTCTTTTACCCATTATTATTTTGTTTTTAAGGGAGGTTTTTGATGATGATGATGATGATGGATTAGTTACGATTGAAGCAGTTTTAATATGTGTAGTGGAAGCGATTGAGATAAAGGTAAGTGGGTGTGTTTCCCGCCATAACATTCTAAGTTTTCCCGCCATTTGCAAAAAATGATGACCCCATTGAGAGGACGCTCCAGTTAAGACCCACACGGATTAAGGTTTAATCTCAAAAATTATTTTTTATAAGAAAAATGAGTTATGCAAGTTCAACCGGTTGACGGAAATTAACTCATTTTAAAATTTTAGTTTTCAACTTTTTATAACCTATTCAAAACAGGAAACATGATGGAAGTATGGAACTTGAACGTGGTTAAGGTTGAGGGCAAACTTGAAAAGTACTTTATTTATTTTTGTGTGGCCGATATATACTATATTGAAATTTTTGTATTAAAAATTACTAATATAATTTATAAAAAAAAGTATAAAATGTACGTAGCGTCAAAAAATTTGAGGGGCCACAACCCTCTCGTTCCCTTCTAAGTTCCCTTCATGATTGGGATTGTATGTATACTCTTTTTACTGTAGTTGACAAGTTAACTTGAAAGACTCAAAACTCCACATAACCTAGAAACCGAAACTTGGCTGAGTATTGTTAGATGGTCGGTTTAGGCACCAGCCTAAAAAGCTTATATCCATTAGGTAGGTTATATTAGCTTATTCTTTAATACTCTCTTGAAATTCGAGTGACAAAATCGCGAAAACTCGAATTTAAATTAGAAAACTAAAACATTAAAGCAACAATAATAAGTTTGATGAAGACAACCAATAACGCACGGGGACAAATCTTCAAATAGAAACAGCAAAAACGTAAAAGGAATAGAATGTGACTTAGAGAATAAGATAACATAACTCTAAACCTAATGACTTAGATAATAAGCTAACATAACTTTAAATCTAATGAACCTAAAGGTGTGTTTCTTTTTCCCTTTAGCTAAGGGGTTGGGTCCACATGACATTTAATACTTCGTAATATTTCTTTTTTAGTATGACCCACTTATTTTTTTTTTACTTCCTCTATATATCTCCAAGGCAAGAAATATTAACCTATCCCCCTTAAGTAACTCTAATAGACATGGACCCCACATATATTTATAAACCTCTTAGTCTAAAANTAATAAAGGTTAACATATTTTTTGAACTTTACGCGACTCAACTTGACTAACATAGTCAAAAAAGTTTGTAACTTTACATGTAACGATAAGTAAAAAATGCAAATTGACATTAACTCGATAAGTATAAAACCCGTGTCCTGTTCATCACAGCCTTATAGGCAACCAACTTTTTTCCCTAGCTCGAGCCCGAAAAATAGAGCCCCACGTTATTCAGGTCTCACTCACATGTTTCTCTCCCCTCATCTCTCATATCATTGCTCCGACACCGGAAAAAAGCCCCGATGGATCTAATTACCCCGATCCGACTAAGTTATTTCTACAGTGCAGCTTCTGAGTGCTGCTACAGAACCAGAGAAATAATTTTTAAATGGATTTGTGAGGGGGGTTCTTTTGTGGTTGTGTTCTTGCCAGGTGTGCTAATCCATTATCCCAGCCACATATTGGGGTTTCCTTATCTTTTAAACCATTTTCTTGATCATTCGCTTCCTTCGTTCTTGCTGGAGGCTTAGGGTTTACTCTCTTTGATCAGGTTGGTTTTTTTTTTTTTTTTTGTATTTGTTGGCAGGTGCGATATCCATTTTTCTCCCACCCACATATATTGCTTCTTTGTTACGCTTTAAAGTGTTTTCCTGGATCATTCAGTTGCGTTGTGTCTGCAAACTTTAGATTAGGGTTTCGACATAATTTTGAGGTTTTCATGAGAAGGGAGGTATAAATCCTTTGTGTTTTTATATTAGGGTTTTGTTTCAATTTTGGGGTTTTATTGATTTTACTTTTGGTTATATATTTTAGTTGTTTTTTTTATAAAATTTAGGGTCCTTTTTGTGGTTTGTAAATTAATGAGATTGGATGTTTGGAATTAGCTTTTCTTTTTAAATAAAATTTGTAGGATATATAAAGGTTATGACTTTTAAGTGACAAATACTATTTTCGTTAGAATTGCAAGTTACTTAAATGTGGTTTGTAAATTACTGAGATTGGATGTTTGGAATTAGCTTTTCTTTTTAAATAAAATTTGTAGGATGTATAAAGGTTATGACTTTTAAGTGACAAATATTATTTTCGTTAGAATTGCAAGTTATTTAATGAATTTGTTAATGTTAGTAACTAGTGTTTAGGGAGACTGAACTTCAAACTGTGCCAATTGTTTTGCCACGTTGGCAGCCATGGTGTTAAGTATGCCCATTTTTTTGTAGGCGACCATGATTAATTTTTGTGGTTAATCGTTATGAGGTTTGGTTGTATAATTTTATGGGTTTTTGTATACTTTAGAAAATGGTTTTAGGTTAGTTAGTTAGTATAAATGGGTTTTCGGTTATTTTTCAGTCATGTGGTTGATGTTTATTTTGTCGTAAGGTTTGGCAATTGTCTGGCTGAATTCCCCTAAATTATTTGCTCAAAACAGTTTATGATTGTGTGGTGCAAGGTGGATCAGTTGTCAAGTGATGTTTGTAGTTCATTCGATTTTCGTAATAGCTGCAAGCGTGTTTAGTTAAATAATATGTCTTTCTGGAGGTGAAACAGTTAGGTACATAAACACCCCCGTAATATAGCCTTCAATAGATTGTTCAGTTATAGCTTTTATCGTTGCGGTTATATGTTCTATTATTATGATTTATCAATGACAGTATTTGGCAGGCTGCAATTTATCAAGCACATTATCTTGGTGAGGTAAAATGATCCAAACTGTAGCTGCAACTATGGGCTGCTATTCGGTTTTTGCACCTGCGTTTGTTGGCCCATATCTTGGCTGGTCAGTCACACTGATAGTGTGATTGCAGCCACGTCGGGTGTTTGTTGCCATTGTGATTGCAGCCCACGGAATCAATTGGACTGAATTGCAGCCATGGCGACGCAATGTGTCAGATTTGCAGCGATGGTGACATGAAAATGATGGTAATGCTGATTATAAGGGGCTATGATGAGTATGAAAAAGATCATTAAAGTTGTGATTGTAGATTAAAGTTGTGATCGTCTGTGTCTTGGCAGGGCATATTATTACATTTGCAGTTATGGCGGATGTATCCGCTTCCTTCCATTGTCAACCTATCTGAGCCTCATAGGCGCATTTATTTGTGCCGGGGCAAGCTTCCTATGCTTGCATCCCTTGTCGGGTTTATCGTCTAAATATACTGAATTTGAAAATTACGACTGTGTGTATTTTTTTGGCGGGGTGACCATATGGTTGCAGCCATGCCGTTTTTCGGGTACCACTTCGATTGTCGTTGATCTCAGCCTGCTTAAAATTCACGCATTTTTTCGGGTTGGTCATTCTTTATATTTATGATATCTGATTAAAATCGAGTATGCATGATCATGTCTAAAGCATCAAGCTTTGGACGTCTCATTAACGTTATGTTGCCAGGGCGATGATGAATGTTTCTGCAAATTAACTCCTCCATGAGTGTGGCTGACACATTCCCGTATCTTGGCGGGGTAACCACGAATGTTATGTGGGTGCAGCCATTGCGGGTGTGTCAAGTCACCCAAGGAAAGGCAGATCTGAGCCTCACTTTCCACTAGCTCATGTGGAATTTTTAAATATGACCATTAAGACAATGATGATCACCACCTTTTGCTAAAATCTGTGTTTTGGCGTCGCATCCACACTAGAGATGTGGCTAAAGCCATGGCGGGAGTTTTATAATTGTGGTGAATTTCTATATCTGAGCCTATGCATTGCTGCAAAAAAACATTGAAAAACTATTGAATAAGCTAGCAAAATCTAGAGAAAAAATACTGGCTGTGATATCCCAAAAAAGAATGGCATAAACATCTTCAAAAAAAATTGGCGACATAGTCGATACATGAGAACATATCAGTTGAGATTTGTGAGTTATAATTGATATACATGTATCGACTTTTGAACATATCACTATGAGCTTAATGATAATGATGACAATGATGGTTAGTCTGATTATGGTGAGCATGAGAACATATTAGTTGAAATTTGTGGGTTATAATTGATCTGTCGGGCCTATTGACAGACATAGTCAATACATGTTGCAGCATTTTTTGTTATTGAAAACTCAGGTATGCTAAGATTCCTTCCTTTTGGTCTTTGATGTTTTTTTTTGTCCTTTTTTACTTACCCACGCGTTCTAAGGTATTCAGTTGCTGAAAATTTTGTAGGTTTCCTAATACAGGAGTGCAGTGATGGAGTTTACGGAAAAAATGCTTGGATTGCAAAAGGTATGCACCTATGTACTCCTCATTCCGTGGAAAGAATGAGCATCTAATCTCTTTCTCTTCTTTTTTTTGGTTAAAATGGGGTGTCTGGATGTGTGTTTTCGATGACATTGCTATAATGTTGGATGATAAATTTGAAACGACTCTTAGTATAACAGGTAAGTTTATGATAAGCCATTAAGGTGCTTTTGTGTCTTTGATTTCACGAGCGTGTTTGGGATTACTTATTAGCCGACCCATTCTGAATTTTTTGGTAATTTTTGTTTGCAGGATGAGGTTGATCGAAAACTAATGTGACGCAAAGCAGTTAAGGTGTTTCGGTTGATGATCTTGACGACGTGTTGAGTTTTACAAAGTCATGGGACAAAATGTTGATTTCAAAAAGGAGTTGTTGATGCTTAGGCTTCAAGGCTCTGCTAGGAAAGTCCATTTAGCTCGGCTATCTGCATAACAAGGTATGGCTTTTTTTATTTATTAGTTAATTGTTTTATTGGGTTTTGAAATCGCAATGCTTTGTTTTGCTTTTTTTTTTTTTTTTTTTTTTTTTTGTTTTCAAACTGAATATGATTGTTTGGAGAATAATGAAGCTACTTTACACAAGCTGTTATTACATAGTTTATTAGAAGCAAATAACTTTTTTTTCGGAAATGTTTAAATAATAATAATAGTGATTTTCATATTTAGAGAAAATGTAACCACTTATGTATAAGCAAAATGCATGAGGGACGTTTAATATAATCGGTTCGGGAGATGGTGTATGGATTTTGTTACTCTGCAAAAGAACAGATTGAACAACATGGCTCAGTTGTATCAATTTAAAGGTTTTAGCTTTGATATGACCGGCTAAGGTTTCTCAATTGCTCATAAGGCCTTCATTATAGGTTATGTTTTAAGATAATCAATATGGTGTTTAGATTGCTTATCTGTTACATACTCTGGAAAATGAACTCTTTATGAGTCGTGGGGTGTAAAAGAGTCATGCTTATGTTTAGCAAGTTTTGTTAGTTGTTTCTTCCCGTCACTTATTAGTCGTGGGGTGTAAAAGGGTCGTTAGATTATGCGTCATAAATATAGTGTAGCGAATTCATGCTGCAACTTATATAGTCACAATTTTCTTACCTTTTTTTGCAAAACAATAGAGTGTACCTATGTTTTTTCTTAATCTACAAACCGAGAGTAGTAAAAGGGCATCCTGATCCTACTCAAAGCAGCCGACTGCAGTCATCACAGATCCATTGTGGGTTGTAAACACAAAACATCAGGTATGTTTCTTTGTTCTTCTTTAAGTTCAGTAGGCTAGGTAAATGAGGATACATTTTGAAAACTATACAACTTAAAGAAAATAATTACCTTTTTGAGCTTACAAATATAGTTTGAGACGGTGTAAGATGTTACAAATGTGGTTGCAGCCTGCCAAAAAAACTTAAAAGTGCAAACAAAATTTTTGGACCAGTAAACATACTAATCAGGGGTGTGCTCATGGTGTATTATAGAAGTATATGGATATAGAAAAAGTTACTACTTTCGCATAAAATTTAGGTACTTTGTTTGGTTCTTTATGTTTAAAAGCGTAAGACGATAAATCTAAATTCAGTTGCTTTGTTTACATCTTGGTCAGCACATTTGCAATCTTATAGTTACAAAGGCACCCATTTTATAAAACTGCTTAACAGGTCCAACAAAATTAGTGGGTCAAATAGTAATAATCTAATATAGGCTCCTGTGTTATAAGTTAAGTATAAAACCCGTGTCCTGTTCATATCGTATTGCGTTGTGTTTTATGACAAATGTATGCTTTCTTTATGCTTCAATACAAATATGTAATACAGGAGAATTTGTTCAACCAGTGGGCTCATGATAAGCAAATTATACCAACTTCAGCAGTGTTTGAATTAGCTTACTTTTTTTTTACCTTATGAGTTTTTTTTTTTTTTTTTTTTTTTTCAATAATAATAAACCTATTAAGAAAAATAATAAACCAAACACACCTTTGTGCAGAACTTAAGTGGGTATTTTTGTGTATTTGCTATTAATTTCCAGCTATTTTGTTTCAAACGGATAACTCTTTATAACATCAACAACCATAGTATAGATGACTTATTTTCTCTTCATTTTTGAAATTATACAAAAGTATCTGATTGGTTGATTGGTTAAAGTGTTGCAGATTTAAAGTATCTATAAAAAAAAGTGCTCCGACCTCTTCACTGCAGATGTCCCAACCCGTTTTGCTTTCGGTTTTTCATGCTCAAATAGGCTATGATGAATTGAATTCTGAGCCTTCTAACTGTTTTTACAACTGTGGTCGCATTACTGGAATTTTCGTAGTAATCCAGCTTTGTTGATTGAATGGCATGTCAGACCTGGACTCATCCAATCAATTATCGGCTGTCTGACATCCATTCAATCAACAACGCCTGATTGCAGCTAAACACGTGATCTCTGCTGGGCCCATCGTTAGACCAGGTTATTGACAAGCATGATAAACGCATGTGAATCAAGGAGGAAGGTCAAGTTGACATTCTCTTTTTATTTATGTTGAAAACTTTGTGATAATAAATACTTGAATTAACCAAAACATTTTTATCATAGGAACAAGGCTGGTGGGCACCAGATTTATCTAAACCCAAGGCTCTCAATGCTTGATGTTACTCCAGTTAAGGTAAAATTTACTAGCAGCAATATATTATCTTTTTTTTTAAGCAATGCCATAACTTACCATTAACAGTCACCTTATTCTAACAGGTGCACTANATGTTGAAAACTTTGTGATAATAAATACTTGAATTAACCAAAACATTTTTATCATAGGAACAAGGCTGGTGGGCACCAGATTTATCTAAACCCAAGGCTCTCAATGCTTGATGTTACTCCAGTTAAGGTAAAATTTACTAGCAGCAATATATTATCTTTTTTTTTAAGCAATGCCATAACTTACCATTAACAGTCACCTTATTCTAACAGGTGCACTATTCGCCAAAAACTTAATCCCAATGGTATTGAAACAAACCAACAGATGAGCAGAGCAAACAAGCAACACATGACGACAACACCACCACAGCGGAAAAAAAAAGAACATGTATGTTCCAACATAAAGCTTTTATGCCATAAATCTTACATTAGTTAAGTAGTAGCACAAAAACTTTTCCACAATTCCACATCTGAAACATCTACCAACTTGAACCTTGATACATTTTCATCAAAATATCCCCAGAACCCTAGACATTCCCACCAACCCCTAAACCCAAAACACATCTTCAAAAAGACAAAAACAAAATGCATCAATATGGCATGGCCTTGAGCTTCTGAATGAACGAAAAAAGCTCTGCTGCTCGCTTTTGTTTCTTCATAACATTCACCAAGATCATTGACACCTCTGTCAAATCTTGGGTTTGCAGATTCGTGAGCTCTGAAATGCTCTAAACAGAGGAGTCAAAAGCAAACACCATCCCCAGCTCTCCAAGCACAAAGTCCCTCTCAGCCACATGACTCATTATCTCTTTAGCTTTTTTTCTTAGCTCCCTTTCATCCACCAATGTGACAGTGACCTCCCTCTCGAACCTTACAACCGTCATGTCTTTAATGAAGGTTGAGCCAGCAGTAGCAGCAGCTAACTCCTTGAAAAATGGCATAGGTGTTGTCATCTTTTTCTTTGTTAAAAAAACTGCTTTTTAGGGTGTATATGTGTGTGTTTAGATTGAGACAAAAACAAATATTAATTGTCCATCCCTTCACATACTAACCAGGTTGACTGATGCGTGGTTTTGTAACCTTACAACAGGTTTTACCTCTCGAGGGATCTCAAGAGGCTTACAACCCCACCAGGCAGTGTACCTGACCGATGTAGTATAGGATAGTGGTAAGTACGGGGGATTGATCGTTCTCTCACAGGGAATAGTGTTCGTTAGGATAGAAAAGCTACTCTAATAGGTCTAAGGGTGGAAGGAAGATTCTTTTTGTATTTTTATATTTTATGGAAAGCAAGTAAAATCTCGGTTTTGGAAGAAGGGCGGAATTAGTTGCTAGTCAACTAACCCAAGTTTCCTACTTATGCAAATAAAATAAAATAAATATCTAAACTATTGTGGTTGTGAAAACAATATGGAGAAAGTTGTGTTTACTTAGATTTCATTACTCCCTAACTATCTTTTACCGGTTAATTGATATGTATGTTACTTGTGTGGATGAAGGGTGTATTCCTAATAACTCATGGAGTGGCATACATATCTCTCCAATTCTATGAGCTCTTATCTCGCCCTATGCCATGCACGGCACAACCATAGGGGTTGTAAACAGTGGCTCATGCGTTAAATACTACCTTAATAGCCTAGTATGCCTTGGCTACATGTTTCCCAAGACGTTCAAGCACGTTACCATAAAGGAGGTTGGCCAGTTTTCTTGAGCCTAACATTGATGGAACAATCATCCCAACAAACAACAACACACACCAATTAACCAATAATTAATAGTTAGGTTTCATTAGATCTAAGCAAACACTAGAGAATTTAGCTACACATGTTAATTAAAAGACAAGCAAAAGAGATAATCAACCAACACATAGACATATTGATTGAATTAAAGTGAAGACTTATCTTTAATTAAGCATGAGGGTTCCAAGGGTTGGAAACCCTAAAAAGTACAGAAAATTCGTCTTTAGGGTTTGCCCTAAAAGTTCTCCACAAAGTTCCACACTAATGAATGAAAATTAGAAAACTATATATAGATTTTACACTCTGACGGCGTCAGGTTATAAGGGCTGACGCCGTCAGCTCGCCGCCATTAGGTTTCTCGGATGGCCTAGATCCACTTCTGACGCCGTCACCTTATAAATCCTTCTGGGCCGTCACTCTTTAACTTTACTCCTGACGGCCTACTTTTCCTAACACCTGACGGCGTCAGGTGTTAATTCCAAAATTTCCTCTGGCCCGTCATTTGAAAATTGGTTTCCACTCTTTTGTCAAGGCTTTCTGACGGCGTCACCTTGTGACTTCTGACGCCGTCAGGTTGTAAATCTTCATCTTTTGAGACTTTGTCGTTTTCTTCACTTTTATGCTCCAAAAACGTCCGAATATGCATGTTTTCCAGAATTCCTCTCAAAAGTACCTAAAATGACAAAAGGAACGATTTAGGGCAATATTTGATCACATTTATACGAATTAGGGCTTAAATGACCCCCTAAAAGCGTAACACTTTTCGTCTCATCAAATACCCTTACACTTGGGATTTGCTTGTCCTCAAGCAAATGAGCTTTTATTCCAATCAAAATATGAGTTAGGGGTCATTTAACACGAATATAAAAGTAATTACAATAAGTAGTTATTCGACCCTAATCATAATAAGCACGGAAATCATACACTAGCTCCTCACAAATAGTGTTTGGATTCTCACATCTCTCAAATGTCATAAAGTTAATATCTCATAAATGGAAACGGAAAATAACACTCTCTACCTGTCATAGCAAATAGATTACCATAGGCTTGGGAGAGGATCAATTACTCCTCCACTAGGCGTAAGCACCTAAGATAAACTATCAAAGAGGACTTTACAAAGGGTTGTAACGTAAGGTGTAGGGATATGATAACACGGTTTGGTTGGAATAAGGGGTATTTAGTGGTGGCAAGCTAATTATCATGATCAAATACATGCACTCTACATCGTTGCTTAAGTCAAGACTCGACTCAATCTTATTCTAAAAATGAAATAACAAAACTAAAAAGGAACATAAAAGGAAAAGGGATGGTAGTCCGTATGTTTTTCTTCTTTCTTTTTCATATTTTTTTTTTGTATTTTTCTTGCTTTTTTTCGATTTTTTTTTCATACACTCTTGCCCTACCATCCAAAATAATACAT
>LBNU01012096.1:15089-25170 GCA_014162995.1 Artemisia annua
AAAAAAAAAAAAAAAAAAAAAAAAAAAAAAAAAAAAAAAAAAAAAAAAAAAAAAAAAAAAAAAAAAAAAAAAAAAAAAGCCCAATATTTGTTTTTTTTTATTGCACCTTTTAATTATTTTTACATTCTTTTTTGCAGGTTGTTATGCATGGCGGGTATCCCTCTTTCACTCGACGAAATGCAACAAACGCAATACAAAACTATCCCTTTCTATCGTAGCTAAATTGTATAATTCATATTCCATTCATATATTCACATATGTACTCACATTACTTTTCTTCCGTTTGTAATTTCCTATTATTTCAAATACACCAATCTACGAATTGTAAATATACTTAGCATCCTCCCTTTGCTAAATTTACGTATGCAGTTGGCCCGCAGCAACGCGCGGGATATAAACCTCGTTACATATAAATATGGGTAAAATGCAAATTGACATCAACTCCATAGGGTTTGCTAGGTTTTACAAGCCGACTAGTTTTGTACTTAAAATCGAATTGTATTTCAACTCGAACTCACTTTAAACAAATTTGTGCTCAATTATTTTAGCAAAATGATCTTTTAAGTACTCATAAATCATCGTGACCCCGTTACGCTTGACGTAATGCAGCTTGTCTCCACGCATGAGTTGTGACAGTGACATGCCATCGACAATACGTTAAACACGTGACTGGGATGAGTTTGTGGTTTATTTAGTTAATATGTGACTGAGAGAGAGTGTGTGTATTTGTGACTTGTGAGTGGTTTGTATGTCTTTTTACATATGTAGATAAATTTGGGTAAGTAAAAGATGAGTGTGGGTTACGGGGTTGTAAGTGATGAATTAAATGGGATGATGTGCCGATAAGGTGGCGGTGAGTAATGGTATTTTGTTGAATCACCGGCACATCTTGCCTTACACCCTAGGTTTGGATGTTAGATTCACAACTTTATTTAGTTTATTACTTTCTCCATCCCAACTTAAATGTCCATTAGTCTATTTTAAGATATCTAAAAATAAATATTCATTTTGTGTTTTAAAAAAACAAAAATGATATTAGTGAGTAGAGATACTATTTAATTAGTGAAAATATAATTGTATAATATGAAAGTGGACATTATCTGAGACAAGTTGGGTGGATTTTATCTCGGCGTAAACAAATTACAATGTATTCACATTTGGGTTGGTGTTCTTTTAGTTAAAACAAGGGATACGGTGCCCGCCGCGTTGTGGCGGGGCTTTTAAGTCCGGCTTTTTTTCTTTTTTTTTCCTTTTTTTTTTTATTTAGCGTTGCCCAAGGCCGGAGCGAGTAGTTACCGGGTTTAAACTTCGTATGAGCCCCGCGCTTCGCGGCGGGATGTTTGAATTATAAAATTATTGATTTCCATCTCCGAAACACATGTAAGTCATTGGTATATTCATATACTGATATTCTAGTTCGGAAAAAGCAAAAAAACAAAAATAATAATAAATAACATAAAAAACAAAACATCGAGTATGCATAAAAATCAGTTTTCCATTGTAAATTCGTACGGGAAGTAATACTACTCCCAGACCCCCTAATATAAGACCCAATCCAACAAAAAAGAAGGCGATAATAAATACAGAAGTTGCGGTCAATAAGGTAGGGATCATCAAAACACCAAACCTTGCTATTTTTTAAGTACAACTTCGTATTTCTGAGGTGAAATGCCTAGAAAAAATAAAAAAAAAAAATCGTGGTTGGGATAGTAGCCAAAACCATTGGAATTTTTAGTTTAAGAGGAGTACCAGTTTACATCAGAAGTACATATAACGGAATTGCAGGTTCTCTAATGCTTCTTCCCACTCGTATCCTTCGCCTGAACCGCTGCATCCTACACCACCATTAACAATCACGAAGCCAATCGCTGCCAGCAATGCATCTGGATGGAAGACTGCCAAGCCATCTGCATCAAAGAAGAGTATCCCACATATGATATTCAACTGAAATATTCTACCCACTGAACCAACAGACTGAAATTACCCACTGAACACACCCTCTAAACACACCCCCTGAACCTAGCTACTAAACCAACCCAGTGAACAAACCCAACGAACCAACACGGTCAACCAACCAACTGAAGCAATCCCAGAAACAACCCACTGAACCAACCCAACTTTTACTAAAAACATAACCAATCGTATCCTTATAAGATAAACCAAACATTTAAAAAAAATAATAGTAAAAATAAAAAAATAAAAAAGAATAAAAATTAGCACATAGCTTTCAATACATTTTAGCAGTTTGGATGAAAGCAGATGGACCATAGGGATTCACCACATTAGTGTCCCTGTAAGTATTTTTCTTCCTTTTAATTCCAAAGTCAGAGCAAGAGACTAATAACATTTAACGAAAGGAAAAAACATTAAAATGTACTAATATGAAAGAGTTTATCAAAATGCAAAAATTGAATCTCGTAATTTCAAAGCACCAACTGAAATGAAATATGAGCATATGAAGTCTTGAGCATAGATATTTTATTAAATTACACAGCGAGTAAATAGCTAAAATGAATCTGAATACTCACACGTTCTGCATTTCTTTATAGGTATTCTGCATATCTTAACTGCTTCTTCTCCACGCGTGCTGCCTATCTTTCCAGAACACGCTCAAGTTCATCAACATCGGGCAACCTGATCTTAACAGGAAAAAAAAACGAAATTGCAAATATGTATCACAACATGAGATCATAAAAATAAGTTGTAAAAGGTAGCTTGATTCTTTAACATTCTTGTTAAAAACAAAACCAAAAAACAATAAATAAATAAATAAATAAATAAATAAATAATACAGAAAAAAAAAACCCCTTCATTTATAGCAATCTTTTAGTGACATGTTCTTCAGTGCCAAAATTAGTGCCCATGTTGCTATGACCCTTTTATTTATCTCTAAAAATCGAGGCACATGCACATGAACAAAGCACACCCTAAACGTTTCAACTGCAAGATCTGTCACAGCTCACACTATTGCGTTCAAGCCAAACACGTAATGGTTTTAATAACCAACCTACAATTGCAACGCCTATACACTACATATACACAACCTGTTATGTTTGGATGGATGTAAGTTAGAACTTACTGTCGAGTGAAACTCGGAACGCCATCGAATTATTTGTTTTCTACTTCTATCGATCCATAACGTCCTAGGAAACGGCTGCAAGACACAAAATAAAACAATATTATTACACCTATGTCAGTGTGTATTTTCTTTTTTTTACGCTAAAAAATTGTCTGTGAAATTAGGTTAAAGACACGAACCTTTCCACCATCCTTACGCATAGATAGTCGATGCTCGAAATCGCCTCGTTGCATCATACCACTGTCGTTGTATCCCTGGTCACCACCAATAATCCCAAGTGCAACCTCCTGGAAATTTCATGAGAACTTTGAAGATGTTACATTTTTTTACAGAGTTATTTGTAACCTACCGTGACACGTGGTGACTGAGAAACCGTTAGAGTGGCCAAAATTACTTCAACTACCAAATTTTGAGGCTGCATTCGAGATTCAAACCAATTGACAATATTAGTATGAAAAAAAGGGCAATAATCAGACGAAATTGTGTGACAGAACAGGCAAGTACCATAAGTTGAACATGGGTTCTTGAAACTATTTGGTGAGCAGGGTTGCAACGACTGCAGTAAACACAAAATCAGTTGTGGCCGAGCAAGAAAGGGCCAATTGTGCGACAGTGTTGCAAGAATCTGTAATAAGGCATTTATGTGAGCCATGTGAATTGAAGATTAAAAAGAAAGATATTAAGATAAAATTTCAACATCATACACTTGCAAAAAATAATGATCCCACCTCATCTTCACTCTTACCCTCCACCACAGACTCCTCCTACGCCCCCATATGCAGAAAACCTCTTCACAACCAATTAGAACCCAATTGCAACACTTTCATCCTAAACAGCGGCGTACCAATTAATTGTAAGTTGGTCGGTGCAATGACAAATATTATATAGGGTAAATACAATCAAATGTAAAAACAAATTTGTAACCTCACTCCCTTTAACTCAAACATTTCATCGAAACATTATATGCGTAGTCCAAAATCTTAATCAACACCAAAATCCGAACCTACATCAAACTCCCAAATGTAAATTAACCAAATATTTAGAGAAACAATCATAAACGCAATCTTTAAAACACTAACACATGAGGGTTAATACAGGGTTTGTCCATTCTCACAGTTTAGGAAGTTTCAGTAACATTAAGTCAAAAGAGCATTTTTTCTAAACCAAGAATCTAATCTTTTTATATACACATATATTAAATCGTAATTTAATGCATACCTGAGTTTGAAGCAACACATACAAACATTCCATCAGAACACCCAAAACTGAGAAAAGATTAGATTTACCTCTTATACTCAACTTCGTCAACATTCTTATAAAAAAAAGAAAAAGAAAAAAAAAAAAAAAAAAAAAAGATTTATATAAAACTTAACCGGAATAAAAAAAATGATGAACCCTAGATTTGGGTCACCAAAATTTACCTTGTATGTGTGCTTTTGAAGAATCCAGAAGAGGCTTCATCTATCTAAACGGATGGATGTGGCTAAAAAAAACCCCACCACTTTGTACCTGATAGCAAATGGCTAAAAGGATGGGAAAAAAAAAAGAAAGAGCAGACTCCTGAAAACAACAGGCAAGATGGCCATGCAAAGATATACAACAGCACAGTTACATGTTAACATCCACAGATATTGCAATGATTGATCAACATATACAAAGAACAACTATCAGGTAAAAAAAAATTGGTCCAAAAAACACAAACCATGCAACACAGACATGAAACAACAACTTTGAACTGACAAAAAACCAAACATTAACAACTGGTAAACTGAATCTGTATGACGATTGACAACCTGAGAAACAGTGCCGTGAGTCGGTGTTTATTGTCGGTTATGTTTTAGATGAGAACGCATCCATGTACTACGACAAAAAAAGAAGAAAAAGAAAAGGCGACGGGCCGAGTGATCTAAACACCAACGAAGCAAAATAAGCCCACTGTAAGGCCCAAAAATTAACAATTTTTTAATCAAAAGCTGGTCGGCGCAATGCCAAATAGTATATACAAGGGATTCGTTGCCCGCCGCGTTGCGGCAATGCTTTTTTATGACTTTTTTTGGGTCAACATATGTCTGGTAAGATATAAGAACCTGAGATTTCAAAGTTTTATAGACTTTTGGGTATGCTGACACAATTGTTGGGTTTGTAATCTAAGACTATATACATACAACTCAAGTAAAGGTAGTTGTTCATACTTATCGGTAGCTTAAAGCTTATGCTATTAAGAAAAGCTCCATATTTCACATCGAAGGGTGGGGTCCGGTCCGGAAGAATAGGAAAAGGAGTTCACCTCAAGCCAGGGCAACACAACCGATCACTGATTGAATGACCACTTCAGAATGTGAATTTATTCCACATTTGATTTTGAACGGGGTTGTGGAGGTCGCGTTGAATTGCAAGACATTCATTGTGTCACGCCAGTTTCAGCATTTGAATCTTCATCAGAAGCAGCCTTAGTGTCCCTTGGGGCTTGTCGTCTTCTTCGACAATTGGCTGCAAAATCATTGGAACAATTGAGCATGGACAAACAATCTTGGCGAGTATGTGGTTCAGTCAATAACATATTGCTTTTAAATAAAGATGGCAACTATAACCCATTTACTAATAATTGGATCAGTGGATTGTGTATTATCTCGTGTAGGCAAAACTTCAACCATGAAAAAATTAGCGACCCCACTTGCCTTGCGTAGTTGAACCGGAAACTGAAACCTCTTTTAGCTTTTTATTAGTATTTGCAAGAAGTCGTTGCAAAAAGTCATTACACCTTAAATAACCGTTAATATTTCATATTGACACATACTACATTTGTACAGTAGTAAGAACATGTACATACATTTGTGCCGAAGAGATACCCATAGCAGATGACATGCATTGAAGATGACATGCATTGAAGATGACATGCATTGAAGATGACTGCCTGTCCGCATACCTGCACTTTGAGCAGCGGTAAAAAAAAAATTTGTTTAGCCCTTCATCGTGAACCACCTGTTCCATGATTGGTTGATTGTCGCAACCCCCTGCTTATGGCGGCGACAAAAAAATCAACAAACAATTACCGTTAGAATAAAAAAAATGTACATGTACAACACTGACATTTGTAAGCTAATAAATTTACACGTACATCGCTGACATTTGTAACCTAATAAATTAGAGTTTATGTACACTATAAATCAAATATCTGCCATAGCATGACCGACTTTTTAACAAATACGAAGTTAACAAACAAAACCACTTAATAAACATATATCTAACTGATAACAACAAAAACCACTTAGCCGAATCAAACGGTGCCAAAATTTCAAGCTACAAAGAACACAATAGAGTGAAATAATTAGAAGACCCCTGATAATTCAAGGGCACCAACACATGTTGATGTGCTTGGACATGAGTTCACATAAATTTTATTATAACAAACATCAACCTAAAAGCTAATAATACACTATACTACTGTCGAAAACCAAATAAATAGTAAGATGTGAATAGCCAAAAGACTAAAAGGAAAACCGCAATCTAGTACATCTCACCCGAACCATGTTGTAGGTAACTCGAGCTCTATCATCGACTTCTTCATATCCTCTTACTTCTGAAAATAAACAACCCAACATTTGATTAGTTGAAAGTTATTTTGAGACATTTAATAATAAAAACGAACACTTGTTTTTAGATGAAATAAGTATTATTTTAGATGTTTGATAAACCGTAATATGGATTAAAAAAATGATATGTAAAAATAAAAAATGGTGAAAGAAATTTGGTTCCATTGATTCAGTGACAAATTCAACACAACCTTTCATCCATCTATAAATTATTATCACAACCCGGGTTACAAAACTGTAACCCAAACATACATTTACGAGACTCCTTATGGATTTGGGCACAGTTCACATACGTAGATCAACTAATCAAAACATAAAAACTAAAACTCCTAGTTATATTAAAGTACCTAATTGAATCCTTCTGTTTATATGCATCAATAACTCACAATAAAAAAGAAGCCAATTTAACCTCATCTTGGTCATCAATAAACAATTCACGTAGCATAAATTAATAATTAGATAAATTAAAAAACATATAAACGTATAAACAGACGCAGCTAAGATCAAACCTGAAAGTGAAGATCGGATCAGGTTTTAGGCGATCTAGTTTGATATGCTTATCCTTTTATAAGTTATGAATATGTGAGACAGAAGCGGTGATAGACTTATCTGTTATCTACAACAATTATAAAAAATAAACATATAAAATCTGCAAAATACGCACCACCAAGAATAAACTAATCAACAGGCCATGCATGGACTAAAGGCAGCCCACAGATAAAGCCCAACAAAAAAATATATTTAAATGGCCATCAAGTAAATTAGTATATATAGATAATTACGTGTAAAAACTTAACATGAATTCATATGACCCAATTACTTAGACAAATCATTGAATTCAAATTTTGAACCTAGTTATTCCATAAAATGTTGGATCTACAAATATGAACCATAAACTACATCAAAAACAAGCATGCACGCAAGCACGCCAAGCACTCCAAGCAGTAGTGGAGCCATAAACTACATCAAAAACAAGAGAAAATTTACGAATCAATTGGTGAAAGTTATTTAACTTATGACTTTCAACTGCGCAGGTGAGAATTCTAAGGAAGGAGTCCTACTGGCTTAAAGGTGTAGGATCAACTGTGACCGGTGATCAGGTAAAGCTAATAGCTATATTAAGTGTGGTTAGTTATTTCTGTTAAGGCATCAATGTTAATATCCAATGAGAAGCGACAAACTTTCAAAAAATGCCCAATGATGGTTTCACTATGCTTCAACTTCAATATGATCAGTTGTCACATAGGCTTGATATGCAAGAGTTAGATTATCTTAACCCTTCTATCCACTTTATTTATGTCTTTGACGTTTATATTTGTTTTGATTATATGGGGAAAATAGAGAATTTAATGGGTGTGTTCATACATAACGAAGCTAGCTCCTTTGAGGAAATATAAGGTTCTTATTATTTTGCATTTTTAGTGGAATATGTAAGTCATTGATGTGAAGTTGCCTTTTTCATGTTGACCTTCTCTTATGATTGTTGTTGTTACCTTCATGATACTAACATAGTTTCTAGGTTCATGTAATCAACATTAACGATTAATTTAGTCAATACTTATTAAATACTGGTAGTATTATGTCATTATTTCAGTTATGTGCTCATCATCACATTTTTTTGTAGGATTGTAAGTACAACAACTCCTACTTTAGCAAGAAATGGTTGTGGTGAGTAAAGGCCCTTTTTCACATTTACATTGGTCTTCCGGTAGCCATAATAAAGCAGGAACATGATCAGCACTCTCAACACAATTCCGTATATCTTCACTGTGATTCCAAAGGTTACCAAGAATTGTTGCAGAATCTTCCCTTGCTTTAGCGGATCTGTTTCAAGAAATTCTTATGAATTCAAGAACTTCAACGGTGGCTTGGGTAGGTGAAGCGGGAGGTGCTTATAACAGTGGGCGTAATCAAGTTACCAATGCTTTCGTTTTTAGCTTTTGGTATCTTTTAGCAAAATTTACTACAAACGGTAGCAAATATTATGTGCTTTAACCAATAATAGTTGGCTTAGTAGTCAACTACAGAGGTTTAATATCTCACAAAGCATGAAGTATTATGTTTCATTATTTTTAAACTAACAAATACTAGGTGATGTACGAACTTCTGTATAGGTACTTGGATCAACTGGGGATGGCATCTTCATATATTACTAAAACATATTGTCGAAAAACATTAAGAGGAGGGAACTATGTGCTTCTTAACACACACATTTGTCCCATGAAATTCACGGGAGTAAATTCACGTTTTCCAGTTTCTATCAAGTGCTTCAATCGTTTCATGTTTTTTTTTGTCAAGTTGATAAAATTAAAATTTGTATGTTTTTATTTTCCAGTAACTTATTTTGATTACTTGATAATAGCGTTAGATGGTGCGATCATACTACTATGGCAAAAAGATGAAGATAGTAAGCATGAGCTACTGTATGGTTTTAGTTTTGTTTGTTATGACTTTTAGTATCATAAGCGATGGAACGACCGAAAAGTATTTAGATGGGGAATGAATGACCACCGGACAGACTTTATTGTACGTATATGCGGTATGTGATACATGTAGGAACGTCAGGCTGTTAATTTCCAATGTTTGTTTCCGGTTATGTGAATCATACTAATAGTTCGCACCAAAGTAAGTAAATCCATCTTTTAACCTAAATAATACAACTAACACAAATACTTGCAAAAAATATAATAGCAATTGAACACAACACAAGATCAATTTAACTTAACCAAGAGTAGGAACAAACAAACACATAATCCTAACAAACCAGATCCATGTTTACAACCATTCAGTTTAACTAAACAAACACAATATTAAAAACAAAAGCAACAAATAATGCCAACAAACCATATCCAAGTTTACAACTATACTGCTTTGTACACACATAATCCTAACTATTTCATAATAACTAATTTTTAATTTAATCCCGTGAATTTCACGGGTCAATAAACTATTTTATATATAACAAAAATATTTTAACTGTTTTAACAAAATATTAGGGTGTTCATGGGGTGGTTCGGTTCGGTTAGTTAGTTGGAAGATTTAAACTATCCATCGCTGGGCGGTATTCATTTTACTACCCGAAACAGAAACATACTAAGCGGGTAACCGGACATGCGGGTACCCGAAATGAGCGGTTACCCGAGGTTCGGTTCACGGTTAACCATTTTAGATGCTTAAACGAGTTTAACTGTATGAACAATAACGTGATCTAAAAGGTAAAATGTAATTTTAGTATATAAAATAATATTGAATAGATTAAAGTCATATTACTATTATTCCGTCACAATAATTACGTTCAAAAAACATATATAACACATTAACAAAAAATATTTCTTTGACGTTTATAGTTTACAATCATATTAAATGTTTAGCATTAATATATTCATACATCTAACATGTAATTTTTTTT